>VZTG01005436.1:1130343-1146426 GCA_013397845.1 Melanocharis versteri | reverse complement strand
AAAACAACAAAAAAAAAAAAAAAAAAAAAAAAAAAAATTCCCTTTTCAGCCTTCAAGACATTTGGTCTTTGGCTTACAAAACCCCAAAACATTCTCTCCATTTTACAAGTTTTCAAAGAAATTTTTCTCCATTTCCTTTACCATAGGGAAAAAAGCTTCTGCAGAGGCATGAAATATTTGATATTTCCCACGTCTAATTTGCAGTGCAACTAAGAAAACAAAAAGCCAGCTTCTTCCTGAACATTTTCAAGCTTCTGCCTCTCTCTGCCTTCCAGTCTTCTTGCAGAAGGACAGATTTCCTGGGAAACTTGCCTCTGACCTCAGTGGTTGCAAAGTTTCATACTCCACCCCTTTTGCTCTTCTACTCCAGGGAATTTTGTCTTCTCTATTGGCTTTTGAGATGTTCTTATTCCTCCCACAACTGCCAAAAGGCGGGGAAAGGACATATTTCTTAAATGCCCTCATTGCCCACAGCCTCCCTATCTGGTCAAAGAAAAGAAAAGCTGCCAGGGGCACTGCTCTGCCTGCATCCATCTGACACTGAGCGGGAGGTGGGACAAAGTGCCTCGTGGTGGATGGCATCACACATGGGATGAAGGTGCAAGGCAGGCCAGGGATCCAGGAGCCAGGAGCCTGCTGGCCGATTTTGAAGGACCACAGGGCTGGTGTCCTGCTGACACCTTCCAGCCCTTGCTCAGCCTCAAAGCAAGGGGGCTGGGCTGGCATTCACTAGTGACCCTTCCTTTCACGCATCTCTGCATTGTGGAACATAGTGTCAACCTCCTCTCTGGGGTGTCACATTTTGAGGAACGAAGCACTATTTTCCTAAAGCTGTCTGGAAGGGAAACACTATTCCTGCATTAAAGAGGATAACTGTCTTCTAATCACATTCTTTCTGCAGAGCTGGTGAGCCAACAGCTGATGAAGCGAAGGAAGACATTTGTCTAAAAGTTCAGTTGTTCCCTGATTATCACATTTCTTGATTCTTCCCTCAAAGCCTCAGGCATGGAGTAGCTGTCAGTTCCTGGAACAGCTGAATCTCCATCCTGGCAGTCCTTCTGTCCACTCAGCTCTACAAGCACACATCACGAACAGTATCCTAGGTCTTATGTGTCCTCCCATGCAGCCTGGTTTGTCTTTTGCTTTTTCCCATTATTTAATGGGTCTTGGGTTTGACAACTATTATCCCTGAACAGATGTCAGTACACACGCAAATCTGATGTGGAGAAAATACCGGGATATTGTCATATTCAATAAGAAATAAATGAAATCTCTCATGTCACTTTGATGTCATTAATATTGGCCGAAAAATCTTAGTTGCAAGAATTTATATGATGATTTTACTGCATTTTCCAGTCAGTCTATCTCTCTAACATCAAGCTGACTTTATGGCACTGTAAAAATTACCACACTGAAAAATTCCAGTCTCATTTTACATACTGTTTCACAGTGTCTCTGGATCACTTCTGTGTTTGGTGATGATGTGCTACAGAGGGTTTCCCTCTTAGAAAATCTTTCTACTGCCTCTTAGAATATTTATTCTGGGACATTAATATCTCAAAGCCACTTCAATTTTTGCAATTCCACAGGAAGTACAGTTTTCATATCCAAAAACCTCTCATAAACTTTAAGTACCCTTTTTCTTTCTGTCCTAAAGTCACCCCCAAGTTTTACTTGTGGAAGTATTGTTCTTCAGTGTTTTCTGAATTTCCCTAATTTCGTTTTCTTCCTGAGAGCTGACTGTGTGCTTCTGTGGGAAGAGTACTTTAGAACTGTCTTCTTTGATGACAAGGAGAAGATTATTAGTTTGTTTGACTTTGCACAAATACTAGGAAAAATTTTACACTTTTAATTCAGGAGAAGTCCTGATGATTTCCATAAGAGTTTTGCTAAAATGTTAAATGAAAGGTACTATTTCTAGAATTCTGCCTAATCTGAGCCCACCACAACATACTTGACATAAAAGCTTGATGCTGAAGACTTAAACCTGCATGATTAGCTTCAAACATATGCACAGTTAATTCAGGAACCATTCAATACCTGAAGGGGTACAATGGGACAATTCTAATTTTTATTTGTGTCAACATGTAATCTGTCCTGAGTCAAGGCCTCAAAATAAAATATTCCATTTTTATCCAGAGATGCAAACATTGATTGTGCAAGAGAAAAAAAAAGAAAGTCATTTAAATCTTTTGTTATTTCAGTAGCACAGAGTATTCCTGTGTCCCTGCCAAAGGGGTCCTATCTCATTTTGGGCAGGGCATTTAGACTAAAATGTTTATAGGTGATCACTATTTACCTGTTGCACATACACAAAATGTGAATTCCTTGGGCCAGATTTGGATGCATGGCTACACCTGTATATTAGACCTATGGCTTGAACTCATTCATTTCGATAAAATCATTAACTCAAATAAGTCAGGCTCTGGGTGTTTTGAGCAGGTTATTTAAGTGGCTGTTGAGTGCTATTGAAACTTACCCTTTCTGTATGACTGACCTACTGCATCAGCCAAGAACCTGAGCTCTGAGGCTGTCAGCAGATGCTTGTTAACAAAAACTCCTTATGATATACCCTGTAAAACATATTTAGGTAAAATGTCCAGGGTTTTACCAATCTGCTTTCAGTGCTTTTTTATAATTTTAAAATATTTCCCTTTTAAAATAATTTACTTAAATATATCCAAACTGATGAAAGTGCTGTTAAAACAAATATTCACACTCGGATTACTAACACCTGAAGCAATAGCTCCTTAGAGAAATGGTGACCTTATTAATGAATTTCAGTGATGCAAATGATATCACTATGCTACTGCTAGGACTCAGTTACGTCATTTTCTCAGAACTGTCTAGGCAATGTAAGTCTAACTTATTTTCTGCCTTACTGCCTGGCCATACCTCAATTTTGTGTTATAACATACTTCTCTGGCATGTCACCGTGTATGATCAAAAAACATGGAAGCGCCAAGTTTGAAAAAGTTTAATCAGATTCACCTTCTGAATTTAGCTGTACACAGCAGCAAAGAAAAAGAAGTGGTGTACTTCCCAGACAGAAGCTTGTGTACAGTGTGAGAGTGCCTGTCAGTATCAGAGAAGTAAAATATAAGAGTACTTTAATTCTCTAAGAGAGACATTACAGTGTTAGGGTACACATTGTAAGACTAAACTGAGAATGCTTGAAAGTGGAAATGATCTTGAGGTGTAGTTCTAATCTTAGCTCTCTTCCACGGCAATACCAGGCTTTCAGTCCTCCCCTCTGTGTACCTTTTTATCTGTTACACAAAAAGTGCTAGGAGCATTCTTTCTGATCTGTAAAAGTAAAGCAAAGGATTCAAAGGTTGTGCCAATATAGGAATGAGATTGGATTTTTCCCATATAGAGCTATCCTGAATTCTCTGAGGGCAGGTATAAAAAGCTTGTTGCTCAAAACCAGTGGCAGAGTAGAAAGTGTATCCATTCCTGGATGATTGCAGCATCAAGAAATATCTCAAGAGACAATCGTCTTCCAAAGGAGCCGATTTCCTCAGACCCAGTAAACACCATACTAAATTGACTCAGGCAGGGAGGAATGTACTGTAAACATGATTCCCACAATTACTACTCAAACCTGCACCGAAACAAGATACAAAGATTTGTGGATAACTTCTTTTGCACGGTGATTTTCTGTTTGCTGGCCTGGCATATGGCATACCTCTCAGTTATGTGCTGGTTAGAAATAGATAACAAGAGCAGGTGTATGAAGAGAAAGGAGGCTTTTGCAACATGGTGAGTGAAGCAAAGTAAATAATATCACCGTGATTTTTAGTGTTTTCATTTTTCACAATGAACACTTCTGATGATCAGGATTCTTCAATTTTCTTATCTCATATTGTCTTCCAATGTTACTTTTTTAAAAATGGTAAAAAAACCCAAGTGTATGGATATGCCACCTTAATTCTCTAAGCATTCATCATTTTCTGTTTGAGCCGTGTTGGTCAGCTCTAATTTGCCAGCCAAGTCACCCGATTTGTGCTGTGCTTGTTTCCTAGCTGAATCCAGGTGTGAGTGCTCCCAGCATGAATACTGACAGACGAGTGTAAAAAATTGCTTCATCAGAACACCTGCACCTGTCGCTGTGTTACTTGTCACTAGATTTTCATTTTCTGAAAATGTTCAGAAATATTAGGTGAATTTCACTGCAAGCAAATATAAGGAAAGAAGGGTGAATTCAGCTGGAGGAACTTCGCTTCCCATTTTACCCAGTAAGCCTTACAGATCCAGCATGTGTTGTTCTGGGGGTCTTGAATTTCACAGGAAGTTTCAGAGAAGAGACACTGCGAAGTGTGGCAAAAAAAAAGTTTTACATATTTTAACACCAGAGTGTCCACAGACCTGAACCAAACAAACACCCTGCTTAACTTCTCTGAAATGGGAACAAAACATCTCTCTTTGCTGCTCATTGTGGTCCCAATATGTGAAAGAGGAATAGTCTTTACTGAAAATTTCAGAGTTGAGGCCAAGATTGAGTTTATAATGGAAAACAAGTTTCGACCTTAGCAATGCAGAGCCAGTAGCCTCTCCATAATACAACTGTCAGTTCAATTTCTATCAGCGACATAAACATGGAATTGAAATAAGTGTTAGACTAGGATTTGGATGAAAGTTTTAATCAGATGAGCACCTGCACTCCAAGTCTTATTAAACCGTTGAGACTGAAATTGTGTGTGAAACATTGCCATCCAGTGGCTGCTTGTACAAATTCCAACCTGCCACAAAAACATTTGTGGAAGAGAAAAATGTTGTGGATTATGTCATTCCTCTTCTCTTTTACGAAACCACAGTGGTCTCTGCATTAGCATCACAATTCTAGACAGAAAATTCAAACCGCAATGGACTGAAGTTCCCTGAAGTTTTCGTTTTGAGTAAACATTTGTTTCTTACAACAATGCATGGTATCAACATTTATGTCTCAGAAAAAATTTTCACTGCTGCATCTACAGTGTATCATCAAAAGAGGAGTTTGCAACTAAGGGGTGAAAGCCCAGAGGAATGAAACATCCAAGGCCATGCAGCTCAGATCCTGAAATCACAAGAAAACATTGTTTTTCTAGCTGAATGACATTGCCCACTCCCCTTTATGCCATACTCTGCCTTGGGTGTGCTGCTGTTTTCTCCTTTCTTGACAGACACACTTCTGATTTTTTCCTTAAAGGGGTTTGAAACTTTTGAAAGCTGCACAGGCTGCTGCAGGGAACTAACTTCTGCTTTACCAAAGAAGAGCTAGAGCATGACTGATAGTGACTTTTCTTCTGCCACCTTGTCACCCACACTCAGCACTGATCTGACAGGAACAAACTCGGTCTTTATCTCTGTTAAGTCCTCTGTCCCTCTGCTACCCTGGGATTTTCAGATGGCCAGAGTGAGGCACAGCTTCAGAAATTCAACCAAGGGCTTAATTTCTGCAGAGAACACTGCTGGTTATCAATAAAAGCATCTGCAGCAGCAGCAGCATTTTTGCAATGGGAGTGCTAATCCAAAGGAAATGAGATTGAGTGTAGCTGTATTAGTTATTGCTATGACTCAGTTTGTTTGAGTCATGGCCCACACTAGGTGGAAATCAAGAAGCTCTGCTCCTATTCCAGGTCTATAAACCACTTGGTTCTTTTTTTTATCACCACATTCATCTGATGTCCATCAGGTTGTGTAGATCTGTTTTCCCATCCTATGCCTGTTGCTATGCCTGGAGTCCCATGACAATGAAGTCCCGAGCCCCATGAAGGAAAGCTGATGCCCACAAGTACAACCATCATCTCACCCAGCTGAAAAGCAGTCCTTGTAGCATAAGATTAGAGCTTGTTTCTCAGCTCTATAGAGCTGCAGCATTCAGACTGGATGTTAAAAAGGGACACAAGACCTTTGAGAATGAACATTTGCTCTCTCTGTCATACCAGGCTGGATTGTATATGGCAGCTAAATTACAGGTCACACTAATTACTAAAGATAAGAGGGTTAGTACAAAAATGTAATTTACTTTGTTAAAAATAAAAGTAACTACAGGATTGCAATACTCAGGCAAGAAAAACAAAGAAATTAGAGTATTTTAAATAGTCCTGAACTCCCAAACTGTTTCAAGTTTTTCCTTTTGGAAGTCTGACCCTGGCTAGCCAAGCTCAGGAACAATCTGAAAATCCTATTAAATGCTATCTTAACAGAATAAATCAAAAGGACACTAAATAACATATAGCTCTGGGACTGATTCATGAAGCATTACCCTGTCTTATAAATATGCCTTATAGATTATTCAGCTATGCATCTAAAGAGTCAAATTCACCAAGCAGTAACCCATCCCCTCCCATAAAGAAGAGGAGCCCATGAGTCTTGCTGTAAATCTGCAGAACATCAGAGGATTATAGTATTTAAACAAAACATCAGAGCCTTTCAGGCTCTCTGCTTTCTTTGCTTTGCTAATTAACTTTTATGTAACTCATTGTATTACCTAGCTGCAACAGGGAGCCGGCACACTAATCCATCTGCAAGGTGACCCCTGTTGTGTGCTATGCAGATTGGGATATTGATATGCTGTTGTGGACTGCAAGACATATCTGTTTCTGTCCCTTGCCTGTCATTTGTAGATACAAAGGGAGGAACAGCTGAGTGTTTAACAAGGGAGTTTGATCTCGCTGTGTGTCTAGGCTAAGGCGGGGAAGAATAAGGCTGGGATAACCATCCTCGCTTAGACATTATGGTGATTGGCTTCGATGCCATGCCTACAATTGATCTGTGCTCTGAGAGACTTAGTTAAATCAAAGCTCCAAATAGATACAGCTCTTGTGATTGTTAATTTTAAGGCTGGATTCAGTATTTTTTAGCTCCTAGGCTTATCTTTGCTCTCTCTGCATTTGACTCTTTATAATCAAAGTCCCTTTGGGAGCTGTGACTTACTGCAGTCAGAATCACTGCAGTTATGGAGGCCCACAGAAAAGATCAACGCTTTTTCCTAAGTCCTCTGGACTTATTGTAAAGGCATCTGAAATGATGATCACTATAAATATTTTTCAGTGGGATTTACTCTGCTGTGGAAAAAAAAAGCAGGCGTTAAAGTTATTAGAAATACGTCAGAAGTTTGCCACTTAATACCAGCCTAGAGGTATGTTTACCAATGATAACACCAAAAATGAGGAAAAAAAGTTCTGCAGGAATTAGGATTTGTCAGGTTATTTCAGAAAGTTTGGGATCATTTGGGGAAAACCAATTTTTAGAAGAGAATGCTGTATGAAAGCAGCATTTCAGCAGTCAAGGCTCTCTAAATCCAAAATGTAGGAAATCTTTCTTGCATGAAATAGTGTGTTTCAGTTTCTAGTGATCTCTTTTAAAGAGTCAGCCAAAGATTATAGAGTTTACTTGCCCTGGGATCCCCAGGTGACAGCAGAAGTGTGGACAATGACTCGTAAAAAGTCATCTTTCACCTGCACAGATCGCAGGCAGAACCAAGACTTTCCTGCCATTTCCAACACAGCCTTTAAAATATGCACCTGAACATCTTCCTTGTTTGTACAGCACCCCACCTTCATGCCTGCCAAAGAAACAGGAGTAATAACAGATTTGAGAGCCTGTTTATCATTACATACAGATTAATCTCATATATATTATACCCCATCAAAACAGTACTGCATATACTTCTGTCCACAGCTCAAAAAAACCCACCACCTAGTTTATTAATTCAAAAAGAGCCATGCAGATTTCTAGTAATGACTTTTGCTCCTGCAATTGCTACAGAGGTCTTTGGAGCAGCCCAAATTTTGTAACCTATTGGAGTGGAAGGAAGGGAGTTAAAGGCCAGAGAGATGCAAATTAGTTCTCTGGAATGTTTTGAAGTGGGGTTTGAGTGTAGATTTCCAAGAATGTGCTCTTTCAGAGAAAGAAGTGGTTTTTGCTGAGAGCAATGAGTGTTACTGATTTACTGAAGGTGATATTGACTAAGCTGCCTGGTTACAGTCCCAGGCACAGAATTATTTGCCTTCCAGGCTGCCAACATTAAGTCCTTCAACTCATCTCTGTGTACTTCAGACACAGTCCAGGAGGCAGGAAAAGAGATGCAGACTTTGAAAAAGAAGTCAAGACACAAACAAACTGGGAAAACAATGGTTACATTCACTAGTGGTTCCAGTTTTCACAGGTTTGTTCCAGATGCCACAAGTCCATGTTCAGATCCTATGAAAGAGGACACAGGGGAGTATTGCTGTGTCTCAGAGAGAAGTGGGATGTCATGCAAGCAGTTCTTTGTAGTTTGTGTTTATCATGGGAACTGATCTGGTAGATTGAAAAACCTGGTAGCTTGGTTTTTTTCCTGATACTTAACCAAAGTAATGTTTGCTGAAACTTCGGCTGCCGTTTTCCTTGGTTTGCAGGGATGAGCAGTGAGAACAATTGATCTCTGTCCTCTTTCCTTGTAATAATCTTTTAAATTTTACTGAGTTGAAAGGATATCAGCATTACGTCTCCCAAGTTATAGTTATTGCTCTTCCAGAAGTAACAAACCCTTTCCTCTTTCATTTCTCACAGATAACACTTTTTAAATGCCTCTGACTATTCTCATTGCTCTTCTTGGGCATGTCTTCCTTTTAATGCCTGGTGCTTTGACCTCTCCAAATAATGTCACACCAGCACTGCAAAGAGCAAATTCTGCTCAGTTCAGTGACACTCTTGCTAATACATCCCAGAGGGAGATTGATTTTCTATATCTCACCGACTGGGTTTTTTTCAGTTTGTGACCCAGTATAAGCACCAGACCCTGTTCTGCAGCTCTGCTACCTTGCCAGGCATTGGATATTTTGTGCTTGATTTCATCTTATTATCATCTTCTACCTTACTTCTACTAAACTTCTCTTTGTTGGCTTTAGATCATCAGTTTCTCCATTCAGGCTGGCTCTGCATTTGGTACAAAGCCAACAATTACAGATGCAGGCACTGTTTTCACTTGTAGAGGTTCTGCTGCTCAGCAAGTGTCCCAGCAAAGCAGAACCAAAGCTGGTGCTGCGCTTTCCTGGACTGGGGTGCCTCATTAAGGAAGGCCCCTCAGGAGTGTGTAGAGGGGAAATAGCAGTAATGTTAGAGATGTAACACTCTCTATGACTGTATTTTTTTCTTTCGTTATAGCTCTAAGAGCAAAAAAATAAGGAAAACCACCCAAACCCCACCTTCATTCTTCTGCTGGTAATGTCCCTCGAGTGCTTTGGTCCTTGAGATATTAACATCTGCCTGCAAAGCACTGGGTCCCATGCACGCTCAGTAGGTCACAGCTGAACTGACCCCTTTTAACTGGCACCCTTCTAAAACCAGTTCACATGCCAGTGGAAAAGAACGTCATAGTCCAGGAAAGTCTTCGTAGCTCGATGGGCCTACCAGCCCCTGACAGCACACTTTATTGTACTGAGTATAACAGGTTGCTTTTAAAACACAACTGTTGTTAAGACCTGTAGATACCCAATTAGTCCTAATGTATGACTTTTAAAAGTGTTTAAACCAGCAGATACAAAAATTAAAAATAATGCCAATGCCTGTATTCACCAGGTCTTCGGATTCTAGGAGAATGGAGCTTCCATCAAAGACCAACAATAGAGAAAAGATATTCTTGAACTTCTTGAAAAGACACAAGTTGAATAACGTTACTGTAATAGGCAGGAATCAGTCTAAATTACTGTCCCAGTGGCCAAGTGGTGCTGCTAAAATGCCTGCATAGATACCCTTGTCATAGCAGATGACATGAATATTTCACAGAGCTGAAAGCAATGTTCTGTTTCTCCACCCCCAGCAAAAAACAGACACTGTTTACTAAAGTACTTAATACATTTGAAGTACACTCACTCAAGACTAAAGAGAAGCCTTTTCCTCTTCTGACTCATCATAACTTCCTTATATTTTCTTTAATAATATCTACCTTCAAGAATATCCTCTGTATAAGAACTTGAGCCAAGTGTGATTGACCGTGGGTCTTCATTTTATGAAGACAATTTATAAAGAAAGATATAGATATAGATAGATAGAGATAGAGATAGAGATAGAGATAGAGATAGAGATAGAGATAGAGATAGAGATAGAGATAGAGATAGAGATAGAGATAGAGATAGAGATAGAGATAGAGATAGAGATAGAGATAGAGATAGAGATAGAGATAGAGATAGAGATAGAGATAGAGATAGAGATAGAGATAGAGATAGAGATAGAGATAGAGATAGAGATAGAGATAGAGATAGAGATAGAGATAGAGATAGAGATAGAGATAGAGATAGAGATAGAGATAGAGATAGAGATAGAGATAGAGATAGAGATAGAGATAGAGATAGAGATAGAGATAGAGATAGAGATAGAGATAGAGATAGAGATAGAGATAGAGATAGAGATAGAGATAGAGATAGAGATAGAGATAGAGATAGAGATAGAGATAGAGATAGAGATAGAGATAGAGATAGAGATAGAGATAGAGATAGAGATAGAGATAGAGATAGAGATAGAGATAGAGATAGAGATAGAGATAGAGATAGAGATAGAGATAGAGATAGAGATAGAGATAGAGATAGAGATAGAGATAGAGATAGAGATAGAGATAGAGATAGAGATAGAGATAGAGATAGAGATAGAGATAGAGATAGAGATAGAGATAGAGATAGATGTTTCTTTTAATTTATAAACTATTCCACAACTGACTTTTTTTTCAAACTGTGTTACACTGGCCTAAGATCCCACAAGTGAAAAACTATCCAGAACTGCATTTTACTTTATAACAGAGAACACCCCAGACATAGGCAGGGGATTTCCCCCATTATCTCTGTTTCTCTTGACTTCTTTTCGTTCACTGTCTAGAACAGACAGTAAAGTATTCACACATAATACCATTCTACTTTTAATTTCCTATAGCTTGCTTTGGAGTCTGAGTCTCGTTTGGATCATAGAATGAATTCTCTGTAGCTGATAACAAGTGAAATTCCAGTTCCGCCAAAGGAGAATACCTATTTTTGCTGCAGCCAGGGCCTTAATATGCCCCATGAAACAAGGACTCAGGCACTTCTTGGTATGCCTGCTTTGCACATACACCATCACTGCTTCTAGTTAGAATGTGTATTAAGAATGGTATGAATTCTATTTTATGGATCAATCGCTACTAAAAAAAAATTACACAGCATTAGGCAGCAGCCACTTTCAAAAATGTCATTATCACAACTGCTGGATTAATCTAAAAAGGAATACCAAAGTGATTCATTTGTATTAAGCGGGAATAGGCTGCAGGCTTTGATTTCAAAAATCAATTTTTTTGTACACAGAAATAAAACAAGTGTATTAAAATGCAGCAGTTTGTTACAAAACAGTCTCACACAGTTCTGGTGACATGTCATTAACGCCACCAATGGACAAGAAGAGCTTGGTCAGTGGTCCTTTCCAGCCATCTGTACCCATTCCATCAGTACTCTGGGACCAGAAGCCGTGGCAAACATCTCCTGAAAAATTACCCTGCAGGTCCAAATATGCCAAAAGGCATGAGGAGTTTCATTCTCCTAGATCTGTGTTATAACTTTCTGGGAGTATCTTGCCCACAGGTGAGGTAACAGCAGCAGCTGCGTGGTGGCTCTCAGCCATTGCTCTTCAGACTCTGGTACAGCAGCTTAAACTACTGCCACTGAACTCAAACTGTGCAAACTAATGTATCAGGCTTTAAACCAGCTGGGAAGCCACAACATACCAAATCCTGAGCTACACTGTGCCCACCACTGCACTGGCTACCGCAGCTCCCCCATCACATGGGCGAGGCAGACAGCCCCAGGCAATGCTTCTGGAACAACCACAACAGCTTTGTCTGCCGTGGCACTGATAACACTTCATGCTTTGGACTCCTGTGCTATTTTGGTGGTGACAGACAGCAAAGGCTACAGGGTGGATGAAATGGAGGTCAGGTTGAAGGTGAACTAAATTGGTGTAGTTATTTCCCTACCTGCAGTTCAGTGTGAAACTTTGTTTTTTCTGTGAAAGCACAGACTCAAACTGCATACAGCTGTGCCCTGCAGATATTTGAATACTGCCTAGCTTTGATTCATAGGTTAAATATATTACATAACACACAGAATCTGTTATACAAAACCTGAGACAGAACTGTCTAATTTCACGCATTCCTTTCAGTGTAAATGTGTGAGACACAAAGAAAGCAATTCCCAAACTTACTGGCATATGAGATAAACCTAAAGATACTTTTAGGCCATGACTGTGCAAAATAAGTCTATTTTCTGTTGCAAATGTGATTAGACATGCGTTAAATACGTGAATATTGTTAGATATGGTCTGTATGTTAATAAATCGGGCAATAACAGACTAGCAGAGAATCTACCACTCTCTGCAGCTGGAAGAACTTTTGTTTCATTGCAGTTTGGTCTGATTTCACATTTGGTTTTCTAGCTCCAACGGTTGCCCTCTTTGCCTTGGCAAAAAAACCACCTACTGATTATTTTGTCCCATTGTGAAATATACAATATCTCTCTCTGAGGAGAGAAATGTACACAACCTGCAGTAGAAGCAAATTGTGCAGACTGAAAGAAAATGGTTTAAAACACAGTCACTGGAAGAAGAAAGTAAAAGAAGTCCTGGATTTTAAACTGAACATGCAGAAAAGCACATATGGTTTTGGGGAGCCTACTCAACAATATATGTAGAGAACAGTAAACAAGAACTTGTTAGTGGGATAGTCTTTCCAACTTCAAAATAAACTGAAAAAACTCTAATTTTAAAAATGCAGCTCAAAAATTAATGTTCAAAGATCAAACCAAGAAAATGTTACAATTCAGTGTCATATGAAGAGTTCTAATGGTAGCAAAAGGGTAAAAAACATACATCTATATATATACAAAGCCTGTAACAGGAAGTAGAAGAAAATGCTCCTAAAACATCATAAAACAAAATTGTCCCTGTTCCTGTATCCATGCCAGTATAAGAGGCAAATGCTGTTTGTCTTCTTTAAGCTGTTTACTGAAACTAAATCCTAGATGGAAGTAGACTGAGAATTTTTTTTTTCATTAGTATCCCTGTATATATTTTTCCAGACAGATTAGTAACAGCTCCTACCTCTTCAGCAGCCTAGCTAACTCTACAAAATTCTGAAGAAAAGTTCAAGTTATTTTAAGCTGCAAGGATCAAGGTTTCAAAGTGGTCTCTTAGGCAGTAGCAATTTCCATCAGAAAACTGTCTTACCATTTCTGTCCACAACTCTCAGCTGCACAATGCCACAGGAGCTGGACATGCTGCTAAGGGTACCTCACGTCAGCAAAATTCATGGCCACTAATTGCATTACTGGTGTTCCTGTAATTACTTCTGCCCTACTGTGGTAGTGCCTGTAGCCTCAGGATCTCATTACATTCAATATTGTATAGGAATATGAAAATTAGATGGTCAGGTGTTTACATCATGTTAACAGAGGCAGTGGCACAGGGTGCAAGGAAACAGTTAGGTGGTAGTGCTCGCTGATGTGAAAGGTGTGCACAGAACATTGGGTGTCATCCCAATCTTGGGATTTGCAGCAAAGAGCTTAAGAAAGGATCGTGGGGTAGAAGTTTAAACAAAATATCTTTGGACAGCAAATGATGTAATGTAGCAAAATATTTATTTCTATTATAGTGAGCTGACATATCAAAACAAATGTTTCATTTCAGTGATTAAAACAGTAAGGTGCACATCTGCTTACCACATCTACAGAATTAAATTGTCTGCAAGGGTCTACGTTTTCCATGTTAGTCTTTGTCAGATCCATAAAAAAGCAGACTTTACCAAGTTCAGTCAGCATGCCCTACATGTGACTAATATCACCTTCTTACAGTAGAGTGTCAAAATGTGGCAGCGGACCATACTTATCTATTTTTAGAAATAGATAAAAAACTGAGAAAAATCAGCCTTACTGTGGTAGACTTTGAAGAAACACAATGTAGATACTCCTTAACCCAAAAGGGCATATGAAGAATGTGGAGAAAGCACACAGAAAGCTAAGTGCAGGTTTAGTTAATATCTTTTAAAGTGCAGAACAGGGCTTTCTACTACTAGCTCCCAGAAAAGCCCTGTATGCTTTTCATTGCCATTCCTCCATTTTGCTCTTTTCCTCCACCCTTCTATAGCCCTGGTTAAAATGACAGTCATTTTTGACAGTGTGTTTTTCCAGATTCTCCTTTTCCCCTCGAACACGTGTACCTTTGAGGATTTGCTGTGCTTGGGATTCCGTGTGTCTGGGTAGACAGAACTGGTGGACGCAGCACAAGCTGTGAGCAGAAATCTTAGTGATTCCCCATAGTGTGAGCCTACCCTGCCAGTCCCTGTGCGATGTCCGTGCGGCACAGGTTCAGTGTGTCAGACATGAGCAGAAACAGTACTTGCAAGGCTCTCTCTGCCAGGGACATCCCAGGCAGGCACATGACAGTCCATTCCTGATAAATTATTGCTTTTTTGCTCCTTTTCCTGATGCTGCTAAGTGCCTGATGCGTGTCAGTGTGGGGACAGCAGGACAAATGGAGACAACTGGTGACACCACCAGCTCTGATCAACCTTTGTGGCCAGACAGCCCCAGGGACCAGCTGCTCATCCCTCCTTAGCCAGGCCACCACACAGCTCTGCTTCCAGTGTGTCCCAGCTGCCTCCTGCCCCTGGTTACTTCTGCAGCACATGAAGGGGCCCATCCAGCCCGGTCCCTTTTTGGCCTGATCCCCTTTCAGCCTAACCCCATTCGGCTCAAAGGCCTTACAGGCCACCTGGGTAAGGTGTGTGTGACCACACTGCAGGCTCCATTCTTGGCTCACAGTCATATTCATAGAATCACAGAATGATTAATGTTGGAAAAGACCCTTAAGGTCATTGAGTCCAACCCTCAAACAAGCCTTGTTCTCCACTAAACCATGTCTCCAAGTGCCACATTTATACGTTTATTGAACACTTACAGGGATGGTAATTCCACCACTTCCCTGGACAACTTTTTTCAATGTCTGACCACTCATTGAAGAAATTTTTCCTAATATCCAATCTAAACCTGCCCTGGTGCAACTGGAGACCATTTCCATTTGATCTACCACCCGTAATTTAGGAGAAGAAACCAATCTTCACCTCCATACAACTTCATTTCAGGTGGTTGTAGAGGGCAGTAAGGTCCCACCTGTGCCTCCTGTTCTCCAGGCTAAACCACCCCAGTTCCCTCAGCTGTTTCTCATCAGACTTGTGCTCCAGACCCTTCCCCAGCTCCGTTGCCCTACTCAAGACCTGCTCCAGCACCTCAATGTCTGTCTTGTAGAGAGCGGCCCAAAACTGAACGTGGTGTTTAAGGTGCAGCATTCAAATCACTGAATGCCAACAGCATCCAGCTTGAGACACGCTGTTGTGCTCCCTGCCTGGGTTACATTTCCAAGGCAGGTTTTTATCCCCATGTCCTGATGCAAGTTACACACTGTCCACTTCCCTCCCGACACAAAACACCATCGACATGGAGCAACTTTCATAGAATCACAGAATAAGGTGAAGTGGAAGGGACTCATCAGGATCATCGACTCCAACTCCCAGCCCTGCACAGAACACCCCAAGAGTCACACCATGTGCCTGAGAGCATTGTCCAAATGCTTCTTGAGCTCTGTGAGGCTTGGTGCTGTGACCACTGCCCTGGGGAGCCTGTTCCAGTGCCCAGCCACCCTATGGGTAAAGAACCTTTTCCTGATATCCAGCCTAAACCTCCCTTGACTCAATTTTGTGTCTGAACTTTGTTGAGGCTGATGACTGTGGCTCCCGGGTGTACGTCAAAGAGAGGCTAAGTCTCTGCCAACGCACACCCAGTGCAGAAAGGCGATTTTTTCGTGAACCCTGAGATTCGCAGCCCGCCCAGCTCAGCTGGGAGCGGGGAGGTCTCTCCTCTCTGTCCGGCGAGGCCGGGCAGGTCCGGGGGTGCCCGGCGGCGGGGGGCAGCGGCCGGAGCGGGCGGCTTCCCCGCTGCCCACGAGGTGTCCCCCCGCGGCCGGAGCGGGCAGCTCCCCCGCTGCCCACGAGGTGTCCCCCCGCGCCCGGAGCGGGCAGCTCCCCCGCTGCCCACGAGGTGTCCCCCCGCG
>VZTG01005436.1:1111637-1130208 GCA_013397845.1 Melanocharis versteri | reverse complement strand
AGGCTCTGGCTGGCGGCTGGGGCCCGGCAGCGGGGTCTGTGCGCTCCCCGCAGCGCCGCTGCGGTTGTCTCTCCCTGGAGCGGTGGGCTTTGGACGCCCGATGAGGGGAATGAAAGGCTTTATACTAGAAACAGCAAACGGGCAGAGAGCAAACAGTGTATTTAGCAATATGTTAATCGTATTATTTATTAATTGACTCTGATTTCCATTCATGCCCAGATTTTGCCGATGAGGCTGGCAGGCACCCTTCCCATTCCTCTACACTGCCCTCAGCCAGAGAGACGATAATTTCTGTGTAAAACCAGAGGCAACGTGATGGGCAGAGGGTACCGAACAGAACAAACCAAAGAAATGCAACTGCTCTGTACATGGGGTCACATCACAGCCAGCACACAAGGGTGACGAGAAAAGCCATGAGAGTGTGCTGAAGGTCGGTGTCAGCGTGGGGCACCATCTGTTTTAAATTCCAGTTTGAAGCTAACACTGCTTGACCTCTGTACTCAGCAACCAGAGTTTTCTGTCCCCACAGGCAGATACAAGTGGGTAGAGGAAAGCACATCAGCTGGTTTTGGATATGGTCCAGTGAGCCCAAGCCCAAAATGGATGACCTCCACTGACTGTGAACTGATCAATTTTATGTATTCTAACAAAATCCTGCCTAACCTTTCCAGATTATTCTCCCACAGCTATGGAAATGTCACCACATTCTATTTATCTTCAGTGCAAAGTTCACGTGTCATTACATGGTATTCACAGCGTTGGCTTTCTTTAAAAAACTTATTTGCATTCAAGGATAGACAAGGGAATATATGTGGTACTAAAATTCTAAAATATGTCCAACTGTTTTATAATTTGGAAGTCAAATATCCTTCACTATTGAGAAAAATGCAGAAATGTGGTTTAATTATCCCAAATTTAAACGAAAATTTGAATACAACTCTCAATATTTCAGCCATAAAAGACCAGTAGTAGCAACGCTTACACAGATGCAAGAGTATGGCAGGCAATATGAAAATGAACTATTTAAATACTAAAAAGATAGAAGGGGAAGTTATAAGATTTTGAACATTAAAAGCATTCATTCTAGTTCCTGGTATGCCAGTATTAAATTCCAGACATTAAATATAATTAACCATTAAGGATCATAAGAAACTTCCTGAATAAGTACTTTCCAAACTCCTGGTTGAGAGAAGAACTTCATGGCCTGACGTGAACTATGGAAATTTTACGCCCAGTGAAAGAAGCAAAAACTAGATCAAAAGTGAGGAACCCCTATACACTCTGCTTCTGTAAACAGACTCCTACTTTTGTAAAAAGACAAGAATACTGCTCATTTAAAACACTAATATCACACCAACTCTGTGTTTAGACATTCATAAACTTCAGATTACCAGAAGCCAGGAGCATGTATTAGGAACTGCAATTCTACATGTGCACTTTTCTCACGTTCCTTTCCAATTTCCTACCATACAAACTGGTATATTTTGGCCAATCAAGAATTAAAATTTTTATGTTATTACCCAGCATAGTTCGATGAATGTCTGATAATCACAGCAGGATTTTCAGTGTGATGACTGGGAAAGCAAAGCAAGGTTAGAATAAACTGGTGGCCAGCAGCCTCAAGAAAGTGAGCACCTCCCTTTTGATAATTGTTGCTCCTCTCCTGAGGTTACTCACTGCACTTTCCCTCCTGGCACTTTATAGGATGGTTTAGATAAGCTGGGGCAGGTCCTGAAGCATCTTGAAGATAGACACAAAAACAGTAAACTGCACTGAACACTATGGAAAGTGCTTATAGAGACTGGAGGCCAAGTCTGAAAAGGAGCACCGATCCATCCTGTATCAATCAAATTTTCATTCTTTACTGATCGGAGCACCTAAGCACTGAAAGTTTCAAGTCCTACTAAACACAGTACTGTAGCCTAGCCAAGAATTACATCATTGTGTCACTTTAAAAGAGAGATAGAGCTTCAAGGAAAAAAAAATATGCTCATCCTGCGTAAGTTATACAAATATTACCATAGCAGTGTAATTATAGAAGTGTAATTGTGTAGACAACTATTTAAGTTACCTTTGTAAGTGTCTCTCTTGTTTTATATAACTCTACAGTGTAAAACAATATTTAAAACAATGCTTTATCGTTTCAAAATATGTTGAATAGTAGGAGGTTGTGATTCAGCTGCCAAGTAAATTACAGAGATGAGTACTCTCCTTGGATAAGTACAAAGGAGACGATTCAATAGCAAGCTTGTTCAGGAAACTGAGAGTAGTTATTTCACAGCTTCTGACCCTAGATCTTTAGAGTCACTGTTCAGAGGAACAGAGAATGTGCTCTGCTTGTGCTTAGTCCAAAGGCAAATACAACAAGGTGAAACTGCAAGTCTCAAATGCAGCAACCCAGAGATGGAGAGAGTGGGACAGGGGTGTGTATGCACCCCAAAACTCCTGTGAATTGCATCTACTAATGCATGCATTCTTAAATTCCTTTCCAAAATGGTATAGCTGCAGGAAAAAAAAATTATTTGGTTAGTCCATACCACACTGCTTCCAGCATTTTCCCTTGGTGACTGCTGCTGTGTTTCTCATAACTTCTCTTTTCATGTCTGAAACAAGTAGGATTTAAAAAGCCCTGTGCAGACAGCTTAGGAAAAGGGAAGCTAATGCTGTATACATATATTTGCAGATATTATTGTCTAGTCACAGGAATTTTTCTGCTGAAAGAATGTGAAAAGCCTCTTCTCTTTCAGACTAAAAATTCAAATTGTCACAGCAAAGAAATTTCAAAATCACTGTTTTCAAAAGTCCAGATCTCTTTGTGTTTTTACACTTCCAAAAAGTTCCCTCATGTTCCCCAAGCCTTGCTACACCAGTGTTTGGGGTGGCTGGGCAGTTCAGGGCTGAACACTGAGGATTTCCCTACTGTGGTTCCTGGCAATCCTGAGGTGAGATTTCTAAAACTGAGAACAGAAGAGACAAGTTTGCGAAGAGCCACATGCCTGGCTCCAGAGCTGTGGGTTCTCAACTTGCCATTGTCCCTTGCTCCGTCAAGCTGGCAGATTCTCCTCATGCCTCCTCAGCAGACAGTTCTATACAATTTTTGCTGAAACATCTTCCCACAAAACACTCAGATTTTGATAAATCAGCACTTTTAGATGAAAAATAGTTCTACCTAAAAATAAACTACTAGCTTCAGCTTTGAGAGCTGTAGATTAGTTAATTGTATCAGCAAGTGCTGACTTCGAAGCTTAGATATAAACACCTCTTTAATACCCAACCAAGCTCTGCGAAGAAGAAAGGATGATTTATAAAGCAATGCAAAACTGGCAGAGCCTAAGGCTTCAGATTAAACCCTATCTTAATAGTGGTTGATAATATTGCATTCTGTGACACCCAGAAGGGATGATACGATGCAACAGAGAGGGACCAGAGGCTTTTGGTCATGCTGTTTTCTGTTTCTGTTAATTATCCCCTAGGCTGAGGTGTGCGTACTCTGCATATGCATCTGCTAATGGCAGAATCTGTTACAGTCACACTAAAAACATTTTGCAGTCTGAACTGAGTAATAAGATTGGGCAATGTTACGTCTTGTTTCACAAAGAATGTCCTTCTGTTTGGGTTCACTTCACCAATTACCTTCTAAATGCTTTTATCATGCTGTATTGACCCCTAAAAGCAAACTCTATAATTCATAGCTATCTTTCCCATTTCCACTAAACTGGATATGAGGGAGTTTATGCCTTTTTATGGGAAGCAGTGACAAGCTATTTTTCTTAAAAACAGTTAAAAGTAGCACCTGGAAGATTTAAAGTTCATGCCACCTGGCCACCATATGGATTATATTCTTAATGCCATGAATTTAAAGTAGGGGAAATGCATCAAAAGCAGCTGAATATTTGGCCCTGATTGCCCTCAGTTTTCTGCAGCCCTGTACAGAAGAGGGAGCACAAAGGTGCTGCAGCCCTTGGCTCCAACAGACACCAAAGTCTGGAAGTATGTGAAAATGCACTGGCTTCATATTGACTCAGAAGCATAGGTTAGACATAGATGGTACTAAGAATGTGAACATAGCGTTCTAGGGCGGTGGTTGGAAGACAGATTTAAAAAACTCTAAAATATTTCTGTGAACTGCTCTCATCCCATAATTGTGGTTGTGCAACTCTCTGGCTCCATGTCTAATCGCTAGCATTTTCTGTTTGGATAATATGCAAAAATCTACTCTACAAGAGTATATCCTAATCATTTGACATTTTAAATTGTTTTTAACTTAAAAATAAATGAAATTAAAATTGAATTTGGCAATATCATATTAATCATATGCAATATCTATTACATACATTATTCAATGTGCATAATATTTCAGAGTCTTCGAGCAGCATACCAAAATCTCCATATTACAAAAAGCAACTCCCTTGACATCTGAAGAGAGGGGACATCAGCACTGGTCCACAGACAGGTGGTTACACTAGACCCACAAGGTCCCGTCACCTCCTTCTCCCAACTGAGGCCGTGTTAGATGGACAGCTGAATCCTTCTGTAGCCCTTCTGTCCCACCACATCGCTCTGGTGGCTGAGGGTTCAGACCACTGCACAGGCTCAGTGCCACTGCCAAGCTGTAACACACTGAGCGACATCCTAGCAGCAGAGCAACTTCAACGGCTCATGAATTGCCCAAGGCTCTCAAGTCCCATTTGGACAGAGGATATGAATTGTGAGAAGTTTGTGAGCTTAAGTCAGTGTTAGTACTCACTAATGAGCAATCTCCCAGCTGAACACTAGGCAAAGGACTGAAGAAGACATTCTCTGCCCCAAAGTGTCCTGTAGCTCAGCCAACCCACAGGCGCTGTTCTGGTCTAAAGGCTGGAGTAGTCACTTGGGTGACATTACTTATTTAGAAAAAACTCACAAGAATTTGATAAGCCTCTCTGGCCCCTATCATCCCCAAGTTTGTCACAAGACTATCTTCTTCAATTCCTGCAAGCTGTGGCAAGGCAGTATGTGCTGCTTAGGTGACACTCATATGCCAGGGCACCTCGGGACAGTGCACAGTAGCCTACCTCACCCTCATTGCACAGCAAAGCTGCATCACCTGCTGCACCTGCTGCAATCATAAAGAACTGCTTGCCCCAAAGCATACTTTGATCTCTATTACTATTTTTTCTTTCTTTATTCAGAAATTTGTTTTTCTTTCTCCCAAATCTCTCCTAATTTCTATCTGCAAGTGTTAACTACAGAACAATGTAACTATCCCTCTGTGACATTTTTGAAGCTATTAAAGCATGCAGAGATTCAAAAAAGGGAAGAAAATCTGGTCCAGAGAATGGGAGAACTGTTGAAATTATAGTGTTATGTTTTGAAATTCTCCTTGGAGGAAATACATTACTGAGAATACCAAATATATGCGCTGGTTATTTAAGAACTCACTGCTTACATATCTTTGCGCCTGCCAGTTAATACTTAGATTTTTATTAAACATTGCTAGTTTCTTGCCCAAATCATGTTAAAACTTAATTGGCAATGCTTCTTATTTACATATTTTTATTTACCCTATTTTTCTCTTCCTCCAGGCCAGCTGGGTTTAGCCATAGAGCCCCATTCCACTAACCTCAAAAACAACCCATTCCTTTCTACATCTTCATTTTTTTCCTGTTATTGTGCAGTTTTATCCTGTTGAGTTTTTATTCCTCTCCATCTACCATATATTTTTTTCTGAGCACTAGCATTACATAGGCTTGAATCTTGAGGTAAATGTAATAACTCTGAAGAGTTCGTACAGGTGTGCTCTGAGGCCTTAAACTAGAAATGAGCACCAAATTTAGATCAGATCAGTTACACAAATCAGCTTTTTATTTAATTTTTTCCTGGTATCCTGAGTATCATAGTATCCTGTGGTGGCATATGCAATCAATAGAAGCCAGTTATGTCTGGAACATTCACTGTAGGTTAATAAAAAACAGAAGGAACACACTGAGATCTCATTGTCTCATCATCATCATCTGTGTCAGTGGTGAAGAACTGGTGGTAATTAGAACCCTTAGATCTTCCGAATGTAAGTGTTGAAGTGCTCTTTAGAGCTTTGGAAGCACTTGCCTGGAAGGATTCAAGAAAGATCTGGAAAAGAGTCCTTCCTCCCTATAGCTTGTTAACTAGTACCATTATGGAGGGGAAGTATTCCATGCTGGCAAAGATCTATACCTTCTGTTCTACTCAGACCTTCAAGTGAATATTAAAATCCTGGCTCAGCCACAAAGGGAAATGGCGAAATTCTTAAAAACATATCTGAATCCACTGATACCTGATGAGCTAAAGGCTTTTTCCTGAGCAGAACAAAAAGTAATTACTTTAATAAAATGTTACATTAAAAATATAATATATGTAAAATAGTTACATACAAAACCTTAAGACGTGTTTATTATCAAAAGCAGGAACTCGCACATACACAGGTGAAATTAGTATGTTTTCTTGTTAAAAAGCTGCAGTTTAGTTCAATCCAAGTTATTTGTGTCTTTCATTTTGCAAATCTTGATTACAAATGGCTTTTCCCTGAACAATGCTTGACAATGCTTGATCGTTTATTTGCCTTCCAATATTCTTCAAGGTCAAATGAATTAGCTATCTGTTTCCCTGAGTTAAAAATCAAAATGGTTCAGTCTCGGCTCAAAGTAGCCAAGTTGCAAGAAAGATGCTGCCTGACCTAAATCCCTTCAACACTTGGGTCAGAAGAAAGAATTTTGGATGCTGACAACAGACTCACCAATAAATATTTTTAGGCTGAACATCTAGTTGGATTTGTAATGGCTGAACACGTATTGGCTTCCTTATAATTTGTTTTTCTATCATTCCCATTAACATTTTCTGTTTGTCAGGTTAAGCATCAGCATATGGTGCCCTATAACACATTTGCCACATAGTGAGGCTAATGAACACAGAACTATTTTAGCAACTTCATCTATTGTGCTTTCACCAGTTGATAATTGCCATAGTGGGGCATTTCCTATTTTGATCTTGTAGAGCATGAAGTCCCATTACATTCATACACTAATCTGGGCCATCTATCGGTCCCTGCTCACATGAATAACTGTTTGCGAACTCTGTTCCAAAATGCTTTGCCCCATTCTCTCTTTTCCTGTGGTTTCTGCTGCTTCCAGCATATCAGTTGTCTGACTCCCACACGTTTCCCAAAGCCCTCCTTCTCTAAGATGTGCTCCTCCTGTGAGTTCATCATACATGGCTGTGTATAGGAGAAAATGATGCTGTTTGCAGAACAAAAAAAAAAATCCTCTCCCACCACAGACTGTAGAAGAGCAAATAGTGGGTATATAAAAGGTCAGCTATTTTAAAGCACTTCAAAAGGTGATGAAAAATGTCTCCCCTTCAGATAAATCTAGGAACCATAGCCAGATGCATGACAGAAAAACCCTTCATAATAAAAATATTTCCAAAATTTTTTGAGTCTTCTCATGCTACCTTCTGCTACAAAGTTTTTCTCTATTCCAGTTGTTCTGCGTTCAGACTAGAGTCATGCCATGAAATCAAGTCATATGACATCTTCAGTTGCTTGACAGTAGTCTCATCTATGAAACTCAGCCTCATCTATGAAAATGTATCTTTGCAATTTGCAAAGTTGGTAAGATGCTTACATCTTTCTGAGAAAAATGCAGTTCAGTGACTTCAGCAGCTGCTATTAGGCATCTGCTGTACAAATGACACAATCATTGCAAAAAACAATCAATCCAGCTGGCCAGAGTTCCTATGTCCTTTGGATACAGTCTCTGATTAATAGACCCTCTTATTTTTCATGTCCAATCTATTATTGATAACATTCTCTGTGATCATCTGGACACAAAGAATTAAGACAATAACTCTCTAAGTGAATAACAGAGCCTTAGCTTGCCCAATGGAATAACAGCCATTAAACTTCTGCCAAAAGACCATTGCTTCTGACACAAGAATGAGCAATTGCCATACAGGCTTGGAAAGTGTTCATACAAAGCATATTAAGCTAAAACATTCCCTTTTCTTGGGGTGTTCCTTGTGGTAGCACCAAATGCATCAATTAAATTACCTAATGAAAACCATTTCAGTATAAAACAATCTTCATTCCATGTAACTGTCTCATCTGTAATAATATAAAAAGAATAAACTAGTTTTTGTGTATGACAATCTTCCTGCAGACAAACTTAATGACAAAAGAAAAGGGTCAAGGTAGATAATATTTCCGTATCACTGAAAACCAAAAAATTCTAGAAAGTAACTTCTTGGGACAAGGAGGGAATTACAAAACAAGATGCAACAACTTCCTTGTCAACAAGCTTTTCTTTATCCTACCTGACTTTGTACACTGCCGGCAGCCCAGAATAACACTCTGCTAGCCTCACACTGACATGCTGCCTCTGTCTCTCTGCAGGGTTGAGGTTTAACCACAGCCAGCAACTAAGCACCATGCTACTGTTCACTCGATCCTCCACAGCGTCAGGGGGAGAGAATGGAAAAAGAAAGAAAACTCAGGGGTTGAGCTAAAGAGAGACAGTTTAACAGATAAAGCAAAAGACACACACACAGGCAAAGCAAAATGAGGAATTCATTCACTGCTTCCTATGGGCAGGCCATGTTCAGCCATCTCCAGGAGAGCAGGGCTCCATCACGTGCAAGGCTTCCTTGGGAAGACAAACACCATTGCTACAAATGTCCCTCACTTCCTCCTTCTTTCCCCAGCTGTATATGTTAGCATGATGCCGTATAGTCTGGAATATCCCTTCAGTCAGTGGGATCAGCTGTCCAGCTGTGTCCCCTCCCAGCTCCTTCTGCACCCCTGGCCTCCTCTCTGGTGGGGTGGGGTGGGGTGAGAGGCAGAAAAGGCCTTGATGCTGTGTAAGTACTGCTCAGCAATAACAAACACTTCCCTGTGTTATCAACACCGTTTCCAGCACGAATCCGAACTACAGCCCCATATGAGCTACTGTGAAGAAAATTAACTCTACCCCAGGCAAAACCAGCAAAAGTGCCTATATAGGAAGGAAGTGTTCCCAGTGTTCTCATTAAGGATTGCAGTTAGAAGCTAGGACAGGAGCAGTTGCAATGTGGGCATCACGTTGTCATGCAGAGAGGGGTTGATGAATGCAGGCACAAGCACCTGCTGAGATTTCTGACTTCCTGACAGTGTGCATGGCACGCCTGCTGTTGTTGGACAGCCCTGACACCATCACAGGTCCCCATCCTTTTTTTGTATCATTTCCATCTATTTAGGACTAGGCATTAAACTGCCGTTCTTCATGCATAACTTCACGATGTTTTCCCTTTCAGAAAGTGACCTGTCAAAGGGAGAGAACACACTGCACAACAACCATTTCTTGGCTGTGCTATTTGAACACATGAAGGAAATATGGTTTATGGGCTGCAGAAACCGGAGTTTCAGCCTTCCAAATCTCACATCCTCTTAACACAAGTTCTGTACATATTTTCCTCTCTACAGCTTTCACTACCTTGTCTTTTCAAAAGCCATGAATCCTTTTCATTTCGCTCACCAAAATCTCAGGCTAAGTAATTGTTTTACCACAGAGGAAGTTTAAATATGGAACTAGCACAAGGCAACACCCAAATTCAGAATGCATCCTGAAACACAAAGGTATTAAAATCTGAGATACGTATCTATCCACAACATCCTTCTCCCAAGTATCTCAGCCGAAGTTCTGCATCCGGTCTGCAGAACTGCAATGCACTCCTGACCCTCCCTAAATTGTAAGGAAATTCAGGTCTAGATTTAAACTTTAAACACAAGCATGTCACTTGTTAAGAGAACAGAAATATTATGGGCCCTGTAGTGCCCATTTTTGAGTTGTTCTTTCACTTGCAAGTGTAGGGAAAACAGATTGCTACACTCTGCGGTTACAGAAGGTGGCATATGATAAGAATGAAAGCTGTAATAGAGTGTCCATAACTCATTTACCTAAAAAAAACCCCAAACACGTACATTTTGTATTTTAATCTTTCATCCAAAGAAAAGACAATGTTATTCAACAAGCCAATCATAGGAACTCTCTCCTGTGCATGCAAAGGTTTTTTTTCTGAATAAGAGCGATAACCAGAAGATTGCTCAATTAATCCATTGATCTATCTTCTGATACCATTTCTGCCCTGAATATACATCTTTTGGTCAGACTCCCAGACTGATCTAAATAGTCTCACAAAGCTGCATCCCTTAAACTTTGAAATATTCTATGGAGTTGTACCAGTTGATGGACACTGTAGAAGCAATTTCAGGTTTAGGGATTGACACACCCCTAAGAGTTAAATACTTTTGGGCTTGCCTTCATGCTTGCCACTTATCCTGAAATTATCCTTAATATAAACCAGATTAATACAGAACAAAAATGAAAAAGCTTGGATTCAGCATTGTACTGGAATTAAGTCCCCATACAAAGTGTTTGCTTTCTCTCCTTTGTTTGAAAAAATGTCTTCAGAAAAAGATATATTCCAAAGATATTAATCTTTATTTATTTGATGGGGAGGGGGGTTATTTATTAGTAGTAATAAACTACTATTAAAAATATTAATATTTAATACTAATATCCTTCTAATTATTCATTAGAAGTAAATTTTAAAGCATTATGAGTTTACATTTTTAAGTCTCTATAGGAGGCAGAGTTGCTTTACAAATAGTTGCTGACAATTTTACTATTTTAGCTCTTTTTGCCTGCAATTTTACAATTTTGTGTATCTAAGCAATGTAGACACGCCTTCTGGTTTCTAAATACTATCTTCATTCTTCATGTCTTTTCTTGCACTGTACAAGTCTCCTTAACATGCACCTAACCTAGGAGTGCACCATCTGTCAGGTTCTCTGATTAACACACACTGCTCTTGACAGTGCTTCACTGTAAATAGTCAAGCTCAGCTTTTAATCATATGTTATGAATGTTACGAATTACATTCCATTCTTAATGCACAGTTGCAATAATTTTTGTCTTTTAAACACAGCTGAAATTTCTTATATACTCTCTTGTCCCAGAAGCTAGATTTATTTAAAAATTGGTAACTTATGGTTGGTTCCGTTGATTTTAAAAATAAAAAGGCATTGTTCAAAACTAGTGAGGTTTGTAGGTGTAAAACAGTCACTGTGGAAATGTCAGGTAAAGAATTTGCTGAATAGTACAGGACTTCTGCATATGAAGAAACAAGATTAAAATCCATATCAAATGTTTTAGAGTAACTTGTTGATGCATGCAATATATTACTTATCTGATGTTGTGTGTCTTAAAGGTTAAAGAAATGTTCCAAGAGCTTTCAGGTATGCAGAATTACGTACACTAGTCACAGCTCTTACAGCTCTTACTCATAATTACTGTTGGTTGTGGAGTTCTTGTGAAAATCTGAAATAACCTGCCTGAAATAATTCTGAAGAACTGAAGTTTCAGACTCAGTGGACCAATAATATCATTTAAAAAAAAAAGTTATCTAATAAGTTTGTTTAAATTCTTTTATTTAAATAGAGGAATATGTAGGGTCACGATTTTGCCAGACTAAGCAAAAATTTGATATCTTCAGCAGAATTTTGTCGAAAGTGAAAAATATTATTGGTATTTAGCACTGAAATCCTTCCAAATAGCTCAGACTTCATGCCACTTAGAGAACAATGGTTCTAAAAATAACTTTATCGTTTCCCTTTTTTACCTTTCTTAAACTATGCCAGAAAAAACTGTGGCCCCCTCATCCATGTGAACAGCGGAGCCTACATAATTTCTTCCAATATGAACAGTTAATCTACAAAAAAACTTGACTTTTTCATATCTTCTTTTTTTCAAAGTTTCTAAAGTGCTATAATTAAAAGTATATCAGTGTGCCAACCTGAGAATGTTCATATATCAGAGTCAAATTGACAAAAAAGTACTCCCTTTCTCTGGCTCCAGGCAAGAGTTCTTGAACACTTACTAACTATTAAATAAAAGAAGAGGCAGGAACATAGGTTCATTTGGGAAACCTACCATGTTCAGTAATGAGGACTTCCACTGCAGAGACAGGGGACTGGGATGAAGTGATGATGCAACTGTAAACATTTTTTTCTTCTCATTCAGTCTTGCTACATTGAGAAAGGGCAACCACGCAGTTACCCAGCTCTAGGTGAAAGGCTTAGTTTCATTTTTTTGTGAAATCCCCAGAAATGTAAGTCCTTCCCACACGCATAATCAGAGGAAATAGTTTCCCCGTTTCCTGCTCCTCTTCATCTTTTCTTTTCTCTTTTCTATATTCATTATTAATAACAAATGGACAAATGGACTGCACATCTGGTTCAACTCTGGCGAGAACTCTCAGGATGCAAGTGGCAACTGCTGCCAAGTGACTTAATTTCAGAACGGAAATTCTCCTATGAAAACTTTCTGTAAGAGACTGATTGATTTTTGCTGCCAAGTGAAACAGGCCAGTCCCATAGTTATGACATTTTTGTAACTCCTTTCCTTTCCAAACACATACTAGCAAAATACTATCCATGATTTCAGTTAAGAGAATGTGAGGGAGGGGAAATGAAAGATGTTTTCTCCAGGCATTTTGACCCAGATTGCTAAAATTTCATTTTATGAGCTCATTTTGTGTAAGCTGAGTTGTATTTATGAGATATGATTCTCTTTTTTCCTATTTCTAATGTAACAATTATATAAAACAGTAACCTCATGTGTTATCTATCAAACTAAGTGTGAGTCAGTAATTTTAGTAGACTGTAAAGTCGAGCACTTCAGAATTCCACCAGAGGGAGCCAGAGCAATTGAAAACTTGAAATTCTAAGTTCCAAAAAAACCACAAAAAACAAAAAACAAACCAAACCCGAAAAAACACCTAGGGAAAGATTATTATCCTGCAAAATAGCAGAGTGGAAAGAAATAAAGACTATTCTTCGGAAGTATAATGTTTGTGCCTTTTGAAGCAAAATTCTTCACATTCAAAATAACACATAATGGAGATCAATAACATAAATTAAAACCAACCACGCTTATATTTTTCCCCAGGGAAATGCATTATTTTGCATTACACTGCACTTTAATGACCCCTTATTTTGATTGTTTATAATCACCTTGACAATTTTGCCCCACACCAGTTCCTCAGCCTTTTTCTCATCTCTTAAAGTGGGCATCTCCAAACCAGTGGTTGCAGATCACCATCTCACCCCATCAGCTGTGAGAAAGCTGTAAAATGTCCTGTGACTCTACCTAGCAATGCATCTGATATCTTTTCATTAAACTCTTTTTCTTTGATTTTACTAGAATGAAGAGTATTTTGGTGATTGTCAGGCAATATATTGCAGATACACAGTAGTGTTAAGATCTGATTTCAAGTAGCTGTGCTCTAAGTACATAATTCTCAACAGTTCCTCATGTGTTGTTTTGGCTATTCAACTGACTTTAAATATTCATCTCTTGTTTCAAATTTAAAGTGCGCTGTGATCAATTTCTGCTTCTTTTTTTAAGTGTCGGGCTTTTACAGTCGAGCAAGATAGTTAACCAACCATCACATCCTGAGCCAGCTATGGTGAACGTGCATATTTGGTTTTCTCTGCCATTAATAACTTCGGAAATGGCAATTAATTTCTCTAATGGCTTTTTAATATTTTATTTTATATCATCTTCCTTTTTCCATCTGCTAAATCTAAATCTAAAACCTATCCACTTCCCTTCTACTGCTCATTCACCCACCAAAAATGGTGTCAGCAGCCAAAGAAGCCAATCCCAGCACTGGCATGGCTGAACAGGACCAGTAGTTTCTTCAAGCCTTCAAGCCACTCATTTGCACTCCCATGACTTAGATAAGACATAGGGCATCCTGTTTTTTCCTAAGGAAATAGAGTCAAACAAAAACAAAGCAGGAGGGGAGAGGAAGAATAGTGAAAAGGAAGACAAAAAAACTTCTGAATGGAGAAGTCAGAAGTAGGAGTAGTAGTACAATACAAGGTAAAGATAAAAATCAACTTCTGGAATGAGAATTATGCCTTACTGGTTTTTACTTATGAGTTACGAGGACCCCTTGGGATTTCTCAAGGTTCCCCTGTGCACATGGATTACTGCAATCATTGGAGTATTCCCCTAAGTAAGGAAAAGAAGAACATGGTTTCCATGCCAATGTGGTTCTTGTATCATAAGAAAGGAGAAGGGAGGAAACTATTACCCTATGAGGCCGTGGTTTTGTCTAGAAAGGGAGCTATCCTTCTGTTCCCCGTGCATAATACAATGAAGTAGCAAAAGGTGGAGACTGGAGAACCAAGAATGCACCGTGAAGCCAGCACCACAACAAATTGCTAGAGTGCTGGTAGCTTTGACCTAGTTTGGTTGTTAAAATAAATAGGTTGTCAACCTTGCCTTTTGCTGAGACTGTTCTTAGCACTTTTGGGTTTTTTAACATTTTTCTTTTTTTTTTTTTTCCAAACATTCATCAAGTTCCAAAGGTCTTCTCTAGTCGAACTCTTAAAGCAAGATTGCTAACAGAAATTGTACTCTTTATATAAGCTCCATTAACTCATATGCCATCTAGAAGATTCCAAACTGTCATTGGTTATGCCTTCTACTTTGTGTTCAGTGTTTTCACAGACAAAATGTACCTGATGATGCACTACGATGTTTTGATATCTGCTCACAATGCTGTTTTCTCTCTCAGCTCTAGTGCTCTCTAAACTCTGAGTTTTGTGGGTTCATTAATACGTTTTTCAGTGATGCATATCTTCCTGTCATGCTAGAACTTCTCAAAAACTTTACAAAAGCAGCAAAACATACAGAAATTTCCCTTTATACTTTCACAACCCATTCTGACAGTATTTTCAAGGTGATCTCAGTTTACCTCATGTTACCTACTAGACAAAAACCAAATTGATTTCTATTAATTCTTGGCTCTGCAACTGATTATTTTTACCCTCTGATATTTTGGTACTACAGCAGTGCAATCTGCCAAAGTTAGAGAGAAGCAAGCGATGTTTAAGATCTGGAACATTAGTACATTCTGAAGTGGCAGAATGTTTGGGGTTTTTCCTGTCTTCTGCAGGGTCTTCTTTATATTTTTTATTTCATACCTTAAGCAAGCACTGAGGTTTTGGTTTTAACACCAACTCTTCCGTATGTTCATCTTTGGTTTCATTGTCCTGTTTCCCCATTGTAACAATTTGGCCTGCGCTTGTCCATGAGGTCCATCTCTTTAGTACATTTGTTTGGCAATCCCTTCTGAGGACAAGTGATGAGGCTGAGATCCCCTCCAAGAAGGAGTTTATTCTTACTGGAAGCATCCACTGGATGTAAACCATGCTATAGGAATAAAAAAGGCCAGATTCAGCTGTTCAACTTTTTACCTAAACAGAAAATGCAATTCTGCATGGGCACTTCTTGTCTATTTCATTTCAAAGTTCTTAGGACATAAATATTCAAGCCCTGAGATTGCTCCAACAAGTTTTTAAAAGGCTCCATTTATTAGACAGTTCACATGATTCAAAACGGAGGGGAAGCTGCCCAGCTGTGTGGCTGCATTTAGTACTGCATACGCTAGGCTAATAGGGGAAAGCCCCTTAAATCCCTCCTCCCACTAATCCCCCCGGCACTGACGTACAATGTCACAGTCCTCTTTACCTGGAATTTTTTCAGCTCTTCAGCTGTTAATTTCATGCAGGATGCCTGATCACGCCTTCCCTTAAGTGATGTAAATTAATTTTTCTAATAACTTCTTAAACTTCATTTTAGCTTAATCAAAATACATTAGCACAGAAAGAGATCACTGAGTCCTACAGAGCTCACTACAAATCCATTACACTGGATACAAATTGTAGAAGGCCGTAACTACACAGAAAGAAGCCCTGCAAGTTAAGATGCCATTTGATAACTCATTTGTTTTTACTGAAAAGCTCATTCAATCTTGTGCTGTGAACTTCACAGAGTGAGGCTACTGATAAAAATTAAAAAGAAAGTAGAACACAAAGAGCAGATGGAGTGTTGAATATTTGTGAATGGGCAGGAATAAGAGCATACAATCAAATACATTCAAGTTGCAGCAGCTGTTCAGGATTGTGGCATCCTAAAATCCACACCCAGCAAAGGGCTTCACTCGTCATCTAGGATTTGTGTTTTTCCGTTGATTTAGAAGAATTAATTTCTGCAGCTACAGGAGGCTTCATCACATTGCCATGATGATATCAGCTGTGCTGAACCTCAACATGCCAGTGACAATGTATGCTACTTGCCAAGGCAAATAGGTATCAGCAGGTGACTCAGGTGGATGACATCAAATTGAGGGAAGCAGCTGATTCCCTCAAGGCCAGGGGTGTCATTAGCAGGACACTGAAAGGCTGGGGATGTGGGCCAGTATGAATTTCTTCCAATTCAATTAAGGCAAACATAAAGTCCTGCACCTTGGATATAATAAACCAAGCAGCCAGGAGCTGACTGGGTAAACAGCAGCTTTACAGAAAAGGTCCCACAGGTCCCAGTGAACAACAAGGGCAGGCTTGAGTGAGCAGTTGCTCTTATAGCAATAAAAATTAGTGATTTACTGGGAAATACCAGTAACAGCCTAGCTAGAAGATCAAGGGAAGTGATTACTGCCCCCATCCCCTTCTGGCACTTGTGAGGCTGCCCATGGAAAACGGTGCACAGTCTGGGGCAGTGTTAAACAGAAAGATACCAACAAACTAGAATGATCTAGTGAAGGGTCACCAACAGAATAGAGAGCTGGAGCACGTGGCAAGCAAGGAGACACTGAGAAAGGTTGGTTTGTTCAGCCTGAAGAAGAGGAGGTTACAGGATGATCTAACTTATGTCTTCAGCTACTCGTTGGGGGGAATAAAGAAATTAGAGGCAGACATTTCTTGAAGGTGCACAGCAAAATGATCAAGTTGCAACATGGCAAATTCCAAGGAGGGGGTTATGTGGAAATTCTTCAGAGTGAGGGTGGACAACCTGTTGCAGCAAACAGGTAGTGAAAATTCCCATCCATGGTGACATTCAAAACTCAGCTGGACGTTTTGCAAGATGAGCTTCAGCTAAGCAAACTGAAGGGGAGGTAACTAGCATCCAGTTACAATGATGTGCTAGATCCCGGCCTTGCTCCTGCCTAGGGCTGTAAAGGGCCTCTTACAGGTGACTTTCACCAGTCATCCTTCAGCAGCCACTAGGGCAAGCTAAACACAGAGCTGATGCAACGATGAGGAAACCATGCAACAAGATTGTTAGAACTGGACACATGCAATAGCTGTATGTAGATCCTGAGGAGAAGAGGGAGCCTCCACAGATCTTAGAGCATTGATAGTATAGTTCCCAGTACCTGTTGTGCTTTGCATTTGCATGTCTCTGTGACAGATCAACAAGGAATGCATTTGCTTTGTAACTGCAAATCATTGCAGCCTCATAATTGTCCGTCCACTTCAAAACAGCCCTTTTGCTGTGCTGACTCACACCTCCGTGTCTCTTCTTGCTCCCCTTCTTAGGCATTTTTAGATAAGTCATCTTCTTGGTTGGGGTACGTAAAGATGTATGAAGCTCAGCTCCCTGACCACAAGGGTTAATGAACAGAAGGAACTGAGAAATTGCAGGCAAAAAGATCCAAACTAAGCGTGTGTGGGCCCATAAAATGCAAACAGGCAATGTTTGACCCAACAGAAAGTCTCCCAGCTTCAAGAAAACCATCAACATCTTTTAAATAAAATTTGAATGTGCAGAGCAAGTGTGGACCAGCCTGACAACACTGGTTTTGATCCTGCTCTGGGAGGTTTAAAGCCTATCACCAGATCACAGTCCTACATGACTCATTACACTACATCTAAAGTAATGAAATTGTCATGAGACTGTAGTTGTTATTTTTCACTTTTCAGGACAAAATTTGAATCTGTTGCATCCACTGAGAAACACGTTTATATTCGAATGTTTAAATGAGTAGGCCAGTTCTCAGAAATGCATTGTTTACAGGTCACTTATATTTAGAAGTCTACATATAGGATGCTGTTTGCTCTACGATTATCTGAAAAAGCTAAGCTGGGGTTCTTTTATCCACACAAACACTAGCAGTAGTGAAGGCCATCAAAAGAGAACACCATTTGCTCCAACAGCTTGTTTATTATATGGTGTTAATTCTTCATCTCAGAAGTCAGCAAATTAAATATAGTTTCTCGCCTAATGTCACTGTGATACAAACTTACAACCATGTTTCTGCTGACCGGGTCAGCATCAAGCCAGATGGTCAGCCCATGTCCTTCTGCCTTTTACTCTCAAATCTCAAAGTAGCTGGTTTCCATTTCCCTCGCTCCTTTTTTAGGTAGGTAAGGAGCAGGTGCTCGCATTCCTTCACCTCAAGGACTGCTGACTCCAGCACTTCTCAGGTTCCCGTAAAAAGAAACTCTGCGTGAACAAGATGCAGGATTCCAAACGCAGACACCCGAGCTGCCGGTGCTGCTCCGCTCCCCCCCGCCCGCCTCCAGCCGGGCAGTTCCCTCCCGCGGCAACTTCCAGGGCTGCGTGCCCGCAGGCCCGCGCCGCACAGGGGCCTGTCGGGCGAGGCCTGCCCGTGACCCTGTGCCCGCAGCGCTGCCCCGGCCGGGCCCACCCACCCGCACACCCCCACC
>VZTG01005436.1:1076942-1101810 GCA_013397845.1 Melanocharis versteri | reverse complement strand
GGTCTCCTAAGTAGACTATTTCGGTGTTGGAGGAACGAAGCAAGAGAACTGCACGAGGTTGCAACTTGCTTGGAAAAGGACTCCTGTCCGGTGTCTCGGTTGTACGGCAGCAAGGCTACTCGGTGTAAATGCCTCTAAATGAAAGGATAAAGCTGTGAGGGAACAGCTGGTTTGTTTCGCTTAATGAAGTGGACTGTTTAGTGTAAAGAGGGCCTGCGTAATGTAGGTGTCTTGCTCGTAACCTCTAAGATGTGTTTTATAGCAAAGTGCCTCTGGTGCGTGTTCAGTCCGTCCACTGTGCCTGTTTTCTTAGACTTTATCATGTATAAGGAAAGAGGGGGAGCTGGTGCCATGTGGAGTTTTTCTCTTTAGGAAAATGTGATTTCCTTCTTAATTTTTTATAAGTGGACTATAAATTTGCGTATATTGAGAAAGCAGTCTTTTAATTGATAATTGTAAGATATCTGGTCTTGAGAAAAGACTTGGATTATGATTGTCAGCTTCTTGAGTCGTAATGTGCGTGATAGTACAACTGTTTAATTGTATCTTAGATACTATGTTTCAATGGTCAATAGTAAAGAGAGTGCCGAGGAACGGAATCTTTTGGAGATCTTTCACACTTTAGCCTTCAAAAGCCCAAAAGAACGGTTCTTGAATTAAGAAATTGAAAACTGCAACTTCACGAGGAAGAAATCTCTAAAACCAATTTATTCACCTTTTTTTAACATCTGTCTATTTCAGACAATTAACTGGCATTCACTGAAGTGAAACAGACATTTCAACCTTGCAGTGAGACAGACGTGTCTCTAACTTGGAGTGGTCTGCTGATAGCATTCATAAGGTGTTTTTGAGTAAAACAGGATGAGCTTGAATCTGACTTCTTTCATGCTTGTTGGAGGAGGAACATCTCAGAACTGCTAGTTCTTATCCTAGATCTGATTTTTCCTTTCCGCAGTGCTTAAGTTTAAATAATTATGGGTGACTTTTTTGATGTTTACAGAATGGGTGGTACTCTTACACTTGTTAACAATGTCTGGAAGGCTCTGTGCTATTTATGCTTATCTTGTGTATTAGTATCAGAGCACTGTATCATCAGAACTTCCAGAGCTTCAGCAAATGTTCTAGTGAGAGTTGCTCAGATTTGGGTCCGTCTTCCCTTCCTGCCCCCCAAACAACCAACCCCTAACCAAAACACCCAGAAAAATCCCAAACAATACCTGCCAAGCAATACAAATGGATGATGTGTGTTCGTTGCGTCCTTTGTGCCACTTGAGTAGTTCTGAAACTGCTTGTAGCCTGTTAACTGCTTGTTGTCCCTGTTAATGTCTTTTGGCATAAGGGTGCTTCTCTGATAAGCTCTCCTTCAAAAAGCGTAGCACACGTCTCCAGAGTAATTTGCCCCCAGAACAGTTGGAAAGAAGAGGAAGAATGGGGAAAGTCTGACATCCCAGAGGACTGGGGTTCTGGTGAAAAAACAAAGCAAAATATCTTGATAAGATTAAGGGAGGACAGGAGGGAAAGTACACAGGCNGGGGCCGGGGCCCTCGCGGCGCCGGTGGCGCTCGCTGCGAGCGGCTCCTCCTGCGGCACCCGCGGGGTCGCTCCCGTGGCTCACGGGCCCTGAAAGGGGGGCACGCAGCGCTTTTCCTATAATGGGTATGGGCAACAAGTGCAGAGGAGTCTGAATATCCATGCTGCAGTCACTGAAAGCTACACCAGGTCTCTTAATACTGGCATTAGTGTTTTGACATGGCTGTAGTCATTAGGAATTTTGAACTGCCTACATTGTCATTTTAGTGTTCTTTTTTCTAGGTTCTGGGCATTTGATAATGCATTTAGGTGCATATTTACTATTGATAAAAGCTGTGCAGAGACAAAATCCCGTAGTTTGAATTCTGTTGCAAATTATGTGTTTTGAATCCATCACTCTTCTGGCTTAGCTCTATCCAGCCCAAGAATATATAGCTCACTTTGGCTATATATTCCTACCCGAAGAGGAAAAACTTTTAAAATCATGCCTATTTGTGCCTCAGTCTGATAATATTGTCTGGAGAAGTCAGCTTCTCCAGCTCTACTAATACTTTTGANTGCCAAGCAATACAAATGGATGATGTGTGTTCGTTGCGTCCTTTGTGCCACTTGAGTAGTTCTGAAACTGCTTGTAGCCTGTTAACTGCTTGTTGTCCCTGTTAATGTCTTTTGGCATAAGGGTGCTTCTCTGATAAGCTCTCCTTCAAAAAGCGTAGCACACGTCTCCAGAGTAATTTGCCCCCAGAACAGTTGGAAAGAAGAGGAAGAATGGGGAAAGTCTGACATCCCAGAGGACTGGGGTTCTGGTGAAAAAACAAAGCAAAATATCTTGATAAGATTAAGGGAGGACAGGAGGGAAAGTACACAGGCGTTTGAAAGAAATTAGAATAAAGAGCAAAGGGGGAAGCTGGAACTGCAAGGATTTATGGAAAGGAGGAATAAAATAAAGGAATGGTCCTTCCCCCATCCCTCTCTGGCCCCGCTCGCCCTCCCCTGTATTAGGAGCAAATNTTTTGAATCCATCACTCTTCTGGCTTAGCTCTATCCAGCTCAAGAATATATAGCTCACTTTGGCTATATATTCCTACCCGAAGAGGAAAAACTTTTAAAATCATGCCTATTTGTGCCTCAGTCTGATAATATTGTCTGGAGGAGTCAGCTTCTCCAGCTCTACTAATACTTTTGAGCAACTTTTTTTTTTTTCCCCTAAGCCTGTTAAGCATAGTGGTATGAGAGGACGGTGACTGGGTGTGCAAGACACCGTTTTGCTGCAGGGGAACTATCTGCGTCTGAATGCCCCTAGTCCCGGTTAGTTATGGGCTGAATATCAGGACAGATAGCTCACAGGAAAAGTAACTATGGACTTACATTTTTGCCTCTTTAGGACCATTATTTTAAAGCACGTACTGAAAATATTGTCTTGACGCTGTTGTCAAACAGGAACTATTCAGAGCTTAGAATGTGTGGATTATTATGACTGAGCTTATTGGTGTATTTCATGTCCTGGAAGAATCACTTCTAAAACATACATTGAGTGGTATTTTTGACCTTTTAAAGTGGTGATTTGAAAAAGATCAGTCAAATGTCTCCTTCTGTTAATGAAGATATGATGGGAACATCTGGACCTGAAGGGCCTGTTTGAAAGGTCATAGAAGAGACCTATCAGGTAAAGATGTTTGGTTTGATGAGGGGGAGGAGGGGGAATTGTTTGTTTGGGTTGTTGGGGTTTTCTGTTCTAATCAAGTAGCCAAGTAAATAAGAGCCATGTTCAGCTCTTCATGGTCAGAATGCTGTGATTGTGATATGTGTAGCTGAGGTAACAACAGCTTCAACCCCTTCCCTATTGGAAAAGAGAAGGTAATAGTAAAACTCGTAGTTTAAGAAGATTAGATGTATGGAAAGCGAAACTGCATGCTTGGATAGGTGAGACATTGTAAAGCATCTCTGTGTGCCCACTGAAGGAAGAGAATCTATTTGGTGTTTCCCCTGTGGCTGTATGTCTTAATTATGACATGCTGCACAAATGTTACCCAGAATAGGGTTTAAATCCCTTGTGGCCTTTTAAAAGGCACTCATCTGCTGGCTGAGAGAAAACTGTGGGCAATAGGGATGAGATGACCAAAGTAATACCCGCTACAGTGAGAAGTTCTGCCATGCTGTTCTGCACCTTCAGACTTTGAGGGGGTGCATTTCCTTCACCAAGTAACATGGAAATTAGTGTCTGGGAGGAGTAGGGGGTGGAAGGGTTGAATAGTCCATAGTCTTATAATTTACGACTGTTACTGTACACAGGCTTGGAAATTCTAAGTCTGGCACTTACTAACTATAGTTAAAAGGTAGTGAATTCTTTAAGTTGTGTGTATCAGTATCTTTGAATTGCTGCTGCATAATTTCCTTTCCATTGTTTATTTTGTCCGCACTGTAGCTTTTGGTAAATATCGTCTCCAGGCCTTTGAGGTTAGAAAGTTCAGTAGGACTTGATTTTTAAAAAAGGAAATTCTACTGCAGGAAGTGTTTGTGTACGGTAGAATAAAAAGTACAAGGGGAGTAAAGACCTATCTATTTCACGGTATAAATCTATTATTAACACTTTGCATATCCAGTTCCTTATCTTCACCTCTCCTAAGAGAAATAGTTTGTTACCAGAGGGAACTCTGCAAACTGGAGAATCAAAAAATATTCTCTTGGTGTGATTTGCGCTTTCTTCAGCCTATCTTAACCTCATCCAGAGAAATTGTAAATAAGCCCTGACTCTTTCTGCTTCGAGTCATGAAGCTGCACCTGTTTGGGATTAAAATCATAGTGTATCGTGATATAGATGCTATTTAACTTGAGATTTGAAAATAGTTTTCTGGTGATGTCCCATAGTTGTTGGTTTTATTATTTAATGGCTTCTTCAGCATGTTTCTTATGCTTGTCTTTGGGACAGTGCTAGGACTAGTACAGGTGCTTATGAAGTTTACCTTATTAAGCTGGTCTCTGGCTGTTCATTTCTATTCAGCAGGAATGCCAAAGGTGAGGTAAGGGGTAGGTAGCTTCCGAGTCTGAATTCTGGTTGCTTGCATTTTCTGCTCTTCCTGCTAGCAAAACAACATGAAAGCTTTGTGCAGGCAAGAGAAGATGAACTTCTCTTATGCTCTTGTTTTTCTGTGGCCCCAGTACTGAGAATGCTGTGTGGCAGCCCCATACTTATAATTCACTTCAGTACTTGTTTGAAGAGTTAGTTCCTAGGTGATCGGAAACTGAGCCTGACAGATACCGATACCAAATTTCTATCTCTGATATGAACAGATCTCTCTCAAGTGAAGTATGCAGATAGTTTTCCATATTCTGTTTTCTAGAAAATAGCAATGGCTAGAAATACTTTTTTTATGCTGCTAGCTCTGAAATCCTGGCTATTGCTGCGATTTCATTTTAAGCACTTCATCCCTGCACCACAGGAAGACAAATTTTACTAGTGGTCATAGACCAGGAAAATGTGGGTGTGGGTTTTTTGGGTTTGTTTGTTTTTAATTTACAGTGATAAACTTTTAAGCTAGCTCTTTTGATCTGTCTCATGGTGTAGTCCAGCAAATAAGTTGTCATGATGCACAGGAAGTATAGTGGTGCATTATAGTGTAATAGCAGTGGTAATTAAAGCTAGTGTTGTTGCTGAAGTTAATGCTGTCAGACCACAGCCAAGGTATGAGAAATTCTTCTATCCTGCCGTAAGCTTCTAGAGACTTACCTTGTGGTCCACTGAATGGTTAAATGGCAGCTTTCTGCTTGTACAAGGGACGTCATTTGCTCCTGCTCTAAGGAGAATAGGTATTCAAAAGTAAAAGCTGTGACCTTGCAGAACACAAAGTCAACACATCTGGCCCAATTATTGAAGAACACAGATTACTTTAAACTTTTTTCATCCGCTCCCTACCCTTTTTCTTTGTTGAAACTGACTATTCTAATGATCTGTGTGTGACAGTAGTGCAGGAAAAAGTGAAATGGTATTTTGAGGGAAAAACACAAAGAAACTATGCGATATGTGAGTTTACTTGTGTTAGAGTAACCTAGTACTCATTAGCCACAGTTAGATTTCTGATGGCTAAGATTTCTGTAAAGTATCCAGTAGAATGCTGAGTAGTTCTTCTGGTGTATATTGTTATAGTATCTTTTGTGGTCTCTAAGTGAAGAAAGGTAGAGATACATTAAATTAGGTTTCCAGGTTCTCTGAAGTGTCATTGAGATGTCAGTTTCCTGCACCATGGTAGTTTTCTTCTGAAATATGAAATAGCATCTTGGTTAATCTTCTTGGTGATGTGGACAAACACCAGAGCTGTCATTAGTCTAAACAGATCTCTACAAGAAAATCCAGCATTTTTTTCAAAGCTTTTTTTTTATTTATGGACAGTTCAGTAGTCCAGAAAAAATGCATTGAATATGAAATTGAAGTTAATGCAATATTGAACTTGACATAATGTTATGACCAACATGTTCAAAAGTGAATAAACGTCTCGTGCAGCTGCAGGTTGATTGTTTCTTGTGTGCTATGTAAGTAGGCTCAATTGCTTCAAAAACTAATTAGGAGTGGAATGACTGATAAAGTGAGTTGTAAATCTGTCTTTAGTCAAATTTGCCACTTTAATGACCCTATACTTTGTTCAGACTGTTCGGAGTCTATTTCTTCAAATAAAGAAATACCATGATCTCTTGGAGATTCTATTGCTTTTCTGCAGCTGATTTTAAGTTCGTCATGCTGGAATAGTCACAATCCAGGAGTTTGAGGAAAATCTGGAGTAGATATATTTGGGAAATCCTCATACAATCCCTGCTTAGCTTTAAAATACCAAGATATTTGAGGCAAGACCAAGCTTGCATGCAAACAAATATTGAACTGGCATTAATAGCTAGATAGGTACTGTTGACTCACGTCAATCATCTTAAAGTGTTTTGTTGCTATCCCATAAAATGTAACAAGAAAAAGACCTTTTAATTGTTTCTGAGTGTTTATAGCATATTTGTATTTGGAATTGTAGTCTTTTGTTAGTACCAAAAAAGCCAGATAGACCCTCTGGACAGCTGAGTTAAGAAAAATGCTAAGTGCAGAAATTGTTTCTGTTTATATCATACAACTTTGAGATGCAAATATGACTTACTTCAAGAGAGTATCAAGGTCTTTCTTAGTAAAGAGCATGCAAATCCTAAGCATGTTTTTTTCTGTCGTACCTCTTCACTTTCACAATGCCGATTGCAGTAACAGAAGCTTCCCAAGTTGAAGAAGTGTTGTGATCACTCTGTTTGGATTGAGTGGAAACTGCTAATTTAGGAGTAGCATCTCAGCAGATTATTTTGATAGCCATCTGTATGTGGTGATGGTGCATTGCCAAGTGTTCAAGTTGTGTTGCCAGAGTTGGGTTTAGAATTTGTTAGAGCTACAAGTAGCAGAGGCCTAAGCAGACAAGCAGGATTTTGAAATTTTGAGACTTTCTGATTTTTGCCTTTCCTGCACTCACCTTGTAACATCATGTAATCTCACAGAGAATGCCAGGACAAGTAGGAATAGGGGTTTTGGAAACTTGGTTGAAAGTATGTAGATACTAGAGAACTTGTTCCATATCATTAGAGGAAGAACTGTTGACTTATCAGGTAGAAAAATAATGCAAAGAAATGCCAATGTAATATAAATATTTGTAGTTTTGTGTAGTGATGGTGAGACAGCTAGAAGCTTACTTCTCCAGTCACAGGAAAGCAATCCCCTCCTGCTGTATATTTGAACTTCAAATTAAAACCCAAGACCAGAATAATGAGTGATTTTTTTTTTAAACTCTGAGGAGGCTTGTAGTGGGTATTTCCTTCCTAAGTAGAAAACTTGTGTATGTTTGCTTAGTAGGTGTAAATGTTTGTACTGTTTCACATAAGCTTTAGTAGTGATCATGAGGGAGAATTGAACTGATTTATTCTGGATTTATATGTTTAGTAGTCTTATGTATTCCTGTTCCCGTAGAAGAAAAGGATGTGTTCAGTATTAACTGGAAATACCCTGTCTCTCATTTCTCCCTCCTGCTCTCAGAAAGCTACAAAGAAAACTGATAAACCCAGACCAGAGGAGAAGGATGACCTAGATGTAACAGAGATGAGTAATGAAGACCTTCAAGAGCAACTTATGAAGTATGGAGTAAATCCTGGCCCGATTGTCGGTAGGTCGACTGAACTAGTAGATACTAATCTGTTTTATTTTTCACTAAACCTCACTTGTGAAGTTCCCCTGATTCAGTTACTGTTTAATACCAGTACTGTTGCAATCCTACTTCCTACCTAGGATATTTTCATTGAACTGTTTACATTGAGAAGACTTGAAGAACATTGCAGGTGGGCAAGTCTGCAGTTTGCTTTTCATGTTCTAGGCCAGCTGGAGATGTTCCAACTTCTGTTCTGTGTAACTATTAGTTAAAGTTCAGTGTTGGGATAATTAGGTCTTTTGATACAGAGTTTTATATCTGGGCCCACTGAAATAGGAAATACATCTTACATAATAACCTAATAGTATTGAGAGCAGAATGAGAACACGGAACTTCCCTTTCCCTAGAGCATTTCCTACTCACTGCATTGTGCAGTAATGTTTTCCTTTGCTAATTTTTTTTTCTAGCCTAGCATTCTGTCCTGTATGCTGGCCTATATCAGGAGTAGTCCTGACCCCAGCCTAATCTCCTGCCTTGGGCACTCAGCTATGATGCGGGATCAAAGCGCCTTGCCTTTCAGATTGTGCAGGAGCCTAATGGCAAGGGAATTTGATTTCACAACTCTTCAAAAAAAGATTGTTGTCTGTAGTATGCAGAGCCTTCTGTGGAATGTTCTTGAAATCCTAGGTGGATGGAAGTGTCAGTGACTGAGCCTGCAGTTCTGTGTGTATTCAAAATATTATCTGTAATATTTTCAGTTAGTTGATTCTGCATGCCTTGCCATTCATCCTGTACCTCTTGGATAGTACTCACGTATGAAAAACTCAAGAACCTATATAGTCCACTGGAAAGACATTCAAATTTGGTCTAACTTAAAGCCTTTAATTCTTAGAGGGTGTGGATTCTGTTTCTTGAGCAGCTGCCATTTCTTTTTAATGGTGGTTTCCTCTTATCAGAAAACCTCAGAGGTTAGAATTTTTTTTCTGCCTCTAACAGCTCAGCCACCAGTCACCTCTACAGATTTTTGCCAGCAAAATCCAGATGTGAAATTATGTGCTAGACTTGATACCTTTTAGACAGCTGTCCTCTTGTATCAAGCAAGCCAACCTGATGGCTAGATGGCAACAAGCAGAAAGTTCTGTTGTTGCTACTTGCTTGCATCACCTCTGATGCTTATTGGACTGAATTTGCCAACAAGGCAAAGGCAGGGGCATTAATTCCAGAGTAAGGGAATTGGGAGGATAATAGTGCCATCTGCATGGAAACTGTTGCCCTTGCAATATCAAACTCGCTAATTTTTTTTTTTGTGCGGGCATAACAATTTGTATATTGCAGCATATGAAACAAAACATCTAAGAAGCAGGTAAATTCCCTTTCCATAGATTTCCTTTCCATAACTTGCAGTGTATGAACAGGTTTAAGTTTATCTAAGAGCTCTCTTAAACTGAGAAGTTAGAAGCCTTAGAGGCAGAATTGTGTACCTAGAGGGGTGTGTGCATATATATATATATACATAGACACGCTGGGCCATACAAACTTATTAAAAATAAACAAAACATTATTTTCAGAAATTCCCAAAGATTATGCAACAGTCAAGTCAAGAAAGATAAAAACTGTATCTTTAGCATGTATCCTTCCTTGTTATAGCTACTACTAGGAAACTTTATGAGAAAAAGCTGTTGAAACTGATGGAACAAGGTCCTGACCTGAAGGCACCTGTGCCTCTCCCAGCGATTTCAACTACTGAGAACACCAGACAGAATGGAAACAATGATTCTGACCAGTACAGTGACAATGAAGAAGGTAAGACTTGAGTGGAAGTTGCATGGGAACGATTCAGATTATACATGAATAATACTTGCAGTAGAAATAACCTAAGGAGGGTATGATCTTGCTGTTGGGTGAGGCTGTAAGATACTGCTGTGGGCCATGTGAGTCATGTACTTGATCATGCAGTACTAGCACAGTGATCCTGGTGCCTGTTCTGGGAAGGGAAACCTATTGCTACTGAACTGGTCCCTTTTATCCATTTTCCCCAGACTGGAGCCTTTAAATCAAATAGACAGGAGAACTGCATATTGGGTGTTGGGGTGATGACCGCTAACCACTGTCCTTTCTACTGCATCAAAAATGGGGTTTTATATAAAAGGACATATTTTAAAGGAAACTAAGCTATCAACTTCAAACAACATTGACAAGCTTCAATACCTTTACTACAATCAATAGTAGAATGGTACTTCGGTGAAAGGAATTGCAATTTGATACCAGTTTCTAAATGGAACTGCTGGATTGGTAAAGGCTTATCTGAAATGTAGGATTTTTAGCACAAAACGTAAATACATTGGTCAGTGTTTTAAAATAATTTTAAGGTTATTCTTCAAAAGTCTTTGTTCTTATACATTCAATAGAGAAATATACCTGTTTCACAGCTTTTTAAGGAAATGGTAACTTATAAGAGTTATGTTTCCTCTTAAAACGAACTTTTATTAAAATACATTTGGTTTCAACTAGTACAACAACCAGTAGTATTATAGAAACTAATTATATTAAAACTGGTTGCAGATCCGAAGACTGAACTGAGGCTTGAGAAGAGAGAACCTCTGAAAGCCAGGACGAAGACACCAGTAGCACTCAAACAAAAAAGAGTTGTTGAACACAACCAGGTATGTTTATCATAGGGGCACGTGGAACAGCTACTAACTGCTGGTGATGTGCTCACTAAATACCTTACTATTAACATCACATTTGACTAAGTGAGCTATGCTGTTTCTTAAAAGTTCTTTTAGAAAGCCTGTTCTAATACAGCATGAGAATCTTGTGAATTAACTGTAGCGGCTGTTTTTAGCCTGTCTGATAATGTCCAAAGTTATGGCCTGCTCAAAGCTATTTGTCTGACTTGCCAGCTGCTGTAGCATCTCCTAGAGAATAGTAGGCAACTTTAACACGTTTAGTTTTGAAAACCTGACAGATTTTTAAGTCACATGGGCTGATGGCTTTCTGTTGGATGTTTGTAATCAACTTGATTTAATAAAAGTAGTAGTTTCTCCAAAAAAAAAAAAGTTTGGAAAAAGGGGTATGTGTTTTTTTTTGTTTTTTTAAGAAGTGTTTTTAAATACATATATGTATCTATCTGGTTAGATAGCTATAGTTATATATTTTAGATGCATCTGTTTAATGACTCATTTAAATGTAATATGTTAAGTAATGTATTTGGATATATGCCTCTATATGTGTGTGTGTATGTGTGTACATGCATATGCTAGCTATCTATATAATTTTTTTTCTTCAGCTGTGTTTGTAGCAGCAGTACTAGAGTAGACATGAATTTCTTGAAAAGCTTCTCCTATGAAGAAAAAGAATAAATAACAAGTCTAGATCTCCCTGTATGTACCACCTGTCCTTTACTTATAAATATTCGTACTGCTGTCTTGATACAAGAGGGATTTTACAGAAGCACCTCTGATTTTCAGACTGCTGAATACAGGGTTTGGTAGTCGATGGCTGAGCTGTCCTTGCGATGTGAAAGTGTTGCTAAATACCCTGTTCCCCAGCATAGGATACTTAGAGTCTTTACAATGTTGTTCATCTGACCAGTAAGTAGTGGAGTTATGCTACAGTAAATGACTTGTATAGAAACATTCAGTGACTCAGAATCTGACTTGTTAATCGCTTGGTGTATTTTAGCAGATCTCAGTGGCTTTTCTCAATACTTGGTTAAATACCAGATGCTTGCTTTTTATTGAATGTGTGTGCATATATGTATAAGCATGCTTTAGCTATGGATGTCTCTTAAACCAGGTAAAATGCTGCTATATGACCTTGAGTAATACAGCACAGTTATGGAGATCCATAACTAGTTCTGCTTAAGTTGGAGTTTTAGGGTACAAGCTGAAGAGATTTTACTTCAAAAATTTGAAACACACACATAGTTCAACACACCAAATATTCTTTAATTTGTTCGGGCAACTTCTGCTCATGATGGTCTTTATAATGAGCATCTGAATCTTTATGTTCTTGTATTTTAAGAATTAATTTTTTCAAAATTGTTATTCTGCCAGAAATCCCTGCCAGCTTCATTGTAATAGAGATATTTAATTCTTCTGTCAACAAACATAACTTGTAGTCTTCAGGAACCACTTACAGAATAAAAGAGATTTAGTGAGGTATTTTTGTGGTGTTTTAAATGATGATTTGTTTCCTCGATTTTTTGTCATCCAGTTTCACTATATTTCCAGTTTCACTATATTAGTATCAGGTCATTACTGTTTTGTCTTGCAATCTTACATGTGCAGTATAGATGCAATATTTTGCAACTTGCATATTTTAATTACCAGGAGTTAATAAAAGGAATATCAGAGGCATAATCAAGAGGTTATCTAATTTCAAAATTGCCAAATTCTTCAGAAACTCTCTTTAGTTTGTTTAACTTTTTACCTTTGAACTTCTCATTGGTTTTTGTTTTGATTTTTTTTTAAATACAGCAAGCAGACAAAACCATCTAAAAAGCCTGCAACAAACAGCCCCACCCACCCCCCAGTAAAATTTTGCAGCTGCTTGAAGCCAAGAACAACTTAATGCTTTTGGCTAGCAAATGTGTGTAGTCATGTATTTTGCTGAGAACAAAACAAGAAGGTGGAGAAGATTTTTTTTCTTTCCTCCCCTTCTTCTTGTGGAATTGGATTGTAGGTTTTCAGCTATTGTGTCAAAGGACTACGCTCATTCTGCAGAACTATTTCAACTGTTGTGCACTGTGTGGCATTGGCTCAAAGATTATGAGTGTCTGAAGAATGGTGAGGCTGAGCTGGTGGGCAGTGTGGTGTGAGCACTGCTAGTTACTTCTGGGTCCTGTGCAGCACCGGTTTTAGACCAGACATACATAACTGACAAGACTGTGTCATTTGGCATGGCTGGATGTAGCTGTTCTCTTAAGAAGAGAGTGCAAACAGATAGATAGTTATTAAGCAGACTGCTGCAAAAGAAATTGGGTGGGGAGGTTGAGCAGGCATGTGGGTCTTATCAGTCAGTTAGCAGTGGAGGGCTGGATGAACTTGAGCTCAGCTACTTCTGTTTAATTACCTCCTCGTAGTGAAAAGTTGGCAGAAAACCCTAATTTAAATACCCTCTTCTAATCCAGTAGAATCTAGAGTTCAAAACTGAGCCCGGCACCTCATAGTAAATGGCATTGGACAGAAGGAGGCAGGCTAAACAATGTAAATGTTAAGGAGCAGTGTAGAACTTCTCTCTCCCCTGAGACTTTGTACAGTGACATTCTGCATGTGCTGTGTTCCCCTACTCGTCCCTGTATTTTTTTTGACTACCTGTATAGTAATTTGGTAAGTGATAGCTGAGGTAAAGTCACAATCTGTAGCTCCTCTGTTTATGAGTTATTTGACAGTTAAAAGCCCATGCTGAACACTGCTTGTGTACCACACCATTGTAATTTCTCTGGTTACGTACATGGTGTTGGTGTACCTAACATGAATGTTACATATTCATATTGTAGATGCCTGCTCTGTTGACAGTGAGGATAACTATAACTGTAGATGACAATTTTTATTTCTTCTTTTTTATTTTGTCTGTTGACTGTATTCTGCTGAAGTCTGGATGGGTTTTATGCAGTAGATTCTGGTTTTTCCTAGACTTTTCATGCAAGAAAAAATTGAAATTTGGTACTTAAAACATATGATGGAAGCATCTGAAGAAGAGAGGCAGTTATTAGTGATTCTAACTTTTCATTAGAAGATAAGTAATTCCTAGTCAAATAGTCTAGGATGGGGAGCTCTTTGTTACTAGTATGAGTGAAAAGCCTTCCTGCTTTCCTGAGTGGATTGTGTTGGAGTAGAAATACTCTGAAATTAGTATTTTTCCTCTAAGCTTCTGAAGAACACCTCTCAAATAGAAAGTGTATGGTGTTGAGGTGGGGAGCTGTGATTGTAGGTTGCAGGAAGGAAGAGAATGCAGTGTCTGGTAAATATTTAAGGAGGGGTTAGAAGATGTTTCATCAAAAGTCTGTTTAAATTGTAAAGAATTTTGGAGAATTAGGCTGAAATCTACAATTCTAAACAAAAAATCTGGATCTGGTTTGGACCTGAGGTCTGTGCATTTGTTTTATAAAATACTTCAGTGACTTTGGAGTGAAGTGAAACACTTGTGCTCCCTCTGCTGGGTATGTAGTAGCTGTAATATAGAATTTATCATAGAAATATAAACCTGCTCAGCTTCTAGTTTCAGTGTCCCCTTTCAATTAATAAGTACTTTTCAGCCTGTTCTCTTAACACATTGTTTTGGGGCTATTACTGTTCTAGTAATTTCCACTACTGAACCTGTAACTGACAGTTGCAGTGTTATAACTTTATTCAGCGATGTGTGTAACTTCCAAAAACTTGATAATACATCACTGTATGAGGTGTTAATGTGTAAAGATAGAAGTATTAACAAAGTAATAATTTTTATTTTTAAACTTAACCAAATAAAATAAGAAAATCTTGTATGTAATCTAGAAGAATCAGATCCGCATCTCTCTTTCCATCCTGGAATTAGTTTTGAGGGGGACATTTGCTTTGAGCATGAAACTTGTAGTAAAGCATAGGGAATGATCTGCATTTGCTAATGGCTATAAAAGTTTGGTACTTCATGCTGTTACTTAGATTTGTGAGAGGTCTGTGTCAGGCTTGATTGTTTAAACCTGCTGTAATGTGAAAATTGTTAGTTTCATTCCTGTATGTGGAAACTTTTAAGATCATTGTGTCTCCCCCTGACCCCTGTGGCTGAAGATCAGTTCCTGTTGAAACCTAGGTGGCTGTGCAAAAACTGTTCCCAACTCTGCTTGAGAGAATAGAACCCCATCTGTGTAGAGAACAAGGTGATGCTTTCTGCTTATGCTCATAGATTTATTTGTGTGTGTGTAGGCAGGAAATGTAATGGGCCTGAAAGCTTCATGTCTGCTGTCCATGACCTGATGTAACTCCTTGTAGTGTTAGCTCAGTCTAGGGCAGTGAGCAAATTAGCAGTTTTTACTGTTGGGCATTATCTATTCAGTTCTCTATTTGAACAACAATGTGCTCAAATGTAAGTATTATGGTCAATGCTACTAATCTAGCTAGCTATTCATTATTGAATGTAGTAGGATCCACAGTTTTTTGATTGTAGACATGTTGCTTTTGGAGCATGCATGCTATTTTGGCTTTTGGTTGTGAGTATCCGATGTTTGGGGCTGGTTTTCATGTGTATGATCATGTGTTTGATGCTTGAATAGACCTATTCTCAAGATGAAGTTACTGAAACTGTCTGGACGAGTGGATCTTCAAAAAGTGGACCTCTGCAGGCATTTTCTAGGGAGACTACAAGAGTGTCAAGAAGAGCACCAAGAAAAAGGGTGATGAGAGGCTTTTACAATAGACAAGCTTTTTTTCTTTTTTTTCTCTCACTCTTTGGGTCCCAGTGGCTCTTTTATTCAATTGTTGTCTTTTGTTTGTTTTAAACAAACAGGTGGAAGCTACAGCACAGTTGCCTATAGATGATGCTGTAATATCAGAGAGTACTCCCATAAATGAAACTATATTGGCTGCAAGCAACGAGACCCTAGTAAATATGCTTAGTAAATATGTTTAATCAATTGTAGTATTCTTCTGTAACATATCTTCACTGACAGAATCATTCTGTTTTGGACAAATAGAAGACTGTTTTAAGGAAAGTAAGACTATTCAGTAGTCTTTGAAACCACATACTCAGTATCTGCTTTAGTACCTAATGCTGTTCACTTTGAGATGGGACTAGGTCAACACCTAGGTCCCATCTAATGTCTTTTGCGGGGGGGGGAGGCTGAAAAGAACCACTTTAAAAGCTTAGTTACTTTCTTAATTTATTTAAGTACATACAGAATATTTGCTTTTAAGTTTGGCTTTTCTTGTGAACTAAATAGCTTTTATGTTTCTAAATGGCTTAAAAGAAACTACTTGGAATGATAAGCAGTGTGTTTCCTGTGCTGATCTTGGAGTATCTGTTACATAACCTTCTTGAGTTAACTTCTAACATGCATCTATTCAATGCACATAAAGTTTTTGTTGTTTGGTTCTGCCACCTTGCCCCTTTTCATTTTGTATTTTGGCTGTTTCTGAGTTTGAACAATTTTGAATCTCGGCAGGTTGGCAATAGGGTGCCTGGAAATTTCAAGCATGCAGCTCCTACACTGTCAGTCAGTGAACTCTCAGACATGCCCAGAAGAACACCAAAGAAACCACTGGTGACAGCTGAAGTAAATAAATTAAAACTTAGATTGCTCTTGCTTATTTTCTGTGAACAAAATTCTTGAGTGTATGTGCTTACTTCTTAGTACGGAGGGGGTGGAGGATGTCATTGCCCAGGTGACACCAGTCAAAATAAGCTAGTGTTCTCACATGACATAAAAGAGAACATAAACTTATTATCTTCCCCTTTCAGTTTGGGTGTGCGTGTGTGAAAATCTGTTTTTTTTTTCTTTTTCCCCTAAGACAAATATGTTTTGATGTTATTTCTCCTTGTGCTGCTATTTTTCTGAACAAAATGTGGAATTTTTTTCTTTTAAATTCTTTGAACAGCTCAAAGTAGAGTAGACTTGGGTTATCTCCCTTTGAGCTTGTAAATCAGCCTATCCTGAAAAAACACAATGTGCTTTAATTTCAGGAATCGAGTAGTAGGATTACTTTAGACCAAATGCCTGAATTATAAAAGCATCTGTAGACTCATGTCAGTTATTAAGAAAGAAAATAATTCTTTTACTGTTAACTTATTCAAGTTGTCAAAAATTATATCTCTTGGAGAACTGTCTAAAGCACCTACAAGTATATGTAATTGTATTAATGTAATACTGTAATGTTGTGGAATTTTACATTGCAAGATCCTGTTTGTCTGTTCATGTAGCTGTAGATAAAGCTGCTATTAACACTTCATTTACAATATGACTGCAATGTAGATTTAGTTGTCGAGTAGAAGGTTGTAGGTAAACCTGATGTTCTATTCCAAACCACTGATGGTTTTTTCTCAGTCAGTAATTTACTGTACTGTGGCATGGTTTATTACAGCAAGAAGAGACATATTGCCCACATCAGTGCTTTTTAAATCATGTTGGCCACAACCAGCCCTGTGATCTGCTCAACACAGCCATGATAGAGGTGATGGTTAAGTTTTTTTGATCATCTGCACCATCAGCTGGCAAGTGTATAGGATTTATACAATGTATTCTTTATCTTAAAGGAAACTGAGGAGATCACTGAATGCTTTAAGACACCAAAAGTGACTGGATGGCTGCCAATAATTAAGGTTAAACAAGCTTCTAAAACACAAGAAGTGAACTTCTTGAATGTCACTGGGTGACTCATTCATTCTTAGAAATTGCACATGGTTGTGGTCACTGAGATAGCTATGCAGATGCTTTTTGTTTTGCTATCTGTTCGGCCTCTTAACTGTTTTTGGTTTCCTAGGTGCTGGAGAGAACTACAGAAGAAAGAAGAGTAGAAAGGGATATTCTTAAAGAAATGTTCCCTTATGAAGTATCAACACCTACAGGAATTAGGTATTTCTAAGGTTTATGGGGGCTTTTTTCTCAGTTCTTGTAAACCTATTTAAGCTGAGAAATATCTTTTGATTATATTGATAGATTTCTGAGGAACAGTTTTTGCACTCTGGCTCAATGACATTTGTGATGGCCACCTATTCTTCTATTCTATATACATAGATTTGTTACCAAAACAGCCCCCTCTTTATTTAAATTGAAGGAGGGAGAACAGGGTGGTACTATTAGGAATACTAACTAGTAGGAATTATTACTGGAGTTTCTGGATGGTGGAAGTTAAATGGAAAGGGCTTTTCTGTGGTAATGACTTGCAATATTTAGGTTTTTGGCTAGACGCAACTGCATAGGCCTGCTGTTAAATTAAGGAAAGATCTTGCAGCATATATTTGAGTTTTCTTTTGCAAAGCCAGAAAGAACTTTCATATGCCCTATTTTTTCCTTTTAGTGGCAGTCATGTTGATTACTCTTAGCGTGAATAAAGATGGCGTCTAGGAAAGGCTATTACTTGTGGGTTTTGGGGGTTTTTGTGTTTGGGATTTTTAAAGAGTGTTTGCTTGAACACTGAATTATTAACTTAAACACGTCTATCATTATCTCTCAAGTTTTAAAAATAGTATTTCAGGTACTGTGTTCACCAGAAATAATTCTTAGTTCTTTAATTATACTAAAACTTCCTTGTGTACTTCAGATTGCTGTTTTAAATATGTAGTATTTCAATTTTTTTTTTTAATTAACAGTGCTAGCTGCCGTAGACCAATCAAAGGAGCTGCAAGCCGGCCTCTAGAGCACAGTGACTTCATACTGGAGGAAAGTTACTCTAAGTATGCGCAAAAATATGGTACCTCAACTGACATCAAGTCGGAGAAACCACCAATAAAAAAAGAACGCCCTGTTCCCTTGTGGATAAAAGTTCTTCTCTTTGTTGTTGTTTCAGTCTTCATGTTTTTGGTTTATCAGTCAATGGAAACTAATCAAGGAAATCCTTTCTCTAAATACCTGAATATTGTCAGTCAGCAGGGCAGTGCCAAATGAATATCTTTCTGAAAGGCACACCCAATTTGATCTCCTGTTTTTTAATTGTAGAGAACTCTTCTGCCCTCTCATCGGCTCAAGGACTTCTTACAAATAATGTGATTGGAACCTGATAAATTGGATAAATGAAGAAAGATAATATTAAATGGACGTCGATAACTTTCTGGACTTTGGACTAGTAGGAGATCACTGCCATAGGAGTAACATTTTTTTAAATCTTCGAACTTTTTGTAGGCTTTATTTTTTTAATGTGGACATCCTTTAAATTCACTTTTGAGAAAATGTATATTTGTTTTTGCAAGAACTTGGAAGCTGAGAAGGGCAAAAATATAGTAAAATGTGAAGCTGTGTTTTTAAAGCTTTTCTTTTGTACAGAAAAGAAGTTGTACTTCTGTCTCTAGATTATAGTGGAGAAGGATTTTAATGTGGAATAAAGGGAAATGCATTTCTGTATGCATTTTTTCAGTAACAACATAACTGAATTTGATCTTTTAGGATGCAGAGAGAGTACAACAGCAACCTTTTCTGTAGATTACTGTAACTTTTTAGTAAATGTAACTGTAAACCTGTTTGCATTTCTGTAAAAGTCTTAGTATCATATTAGTAACTCTGTTTAAGTGTAACTTCATTTAAATGTATCCCTTCATTTTAGTGCTTACGGTGTTGTAGGAGCTGAATACAAATCTAATTGGCAAGAGATGTCTTAGAGGAACTTATTTATTAGTAATATGTGTGGGAAATAAAAACTACATCATAATGATTTGCTACTAAAATACTTTTTTGGGTCAAGATTGTTATCTGAAGCAGTCTAAATTCCAACCTTAGCAGTGGTCTTTTTGCTTTTTTAAAAAAGCGAGGTCTTTCCAACACAGCTTTATGTGATTATCTTTAAATATTCATGTAGAGAAGTATTCTCAAAGTGTGAAAATTCCATATGAAGTTTTATTCTTGTATGAAGAGGGCATTGCTGCATTTTCTGCTACAGTTTCATCTTTTAAGGTGAGATTTACTACTTTCATGCCATTGACTATTTTTCTCAGTGGAAGCATGCTGAAACACTCTCTATTGTCTAACTTGGTTGAGCAGGCAGCTGACTTCACTACTACCAATGAAGAGTGATAAGCAAAAATTTTTTTAAAGTGAATGTATACATTTTTGGTGTGCTTAAATCTGCAGCATACAGATGTTCAGTCTTACTGCTTGGTACAAAATTGCAATAAATCATACTACTTATTCTTAAAGTGCTACTTATAAAAAGCTGAGAACATTAGTTAATAGTCAATATCTTTTTACTCTAGGTACAATGATTGTGTAGACTATAGCTATGGGGAGGCTTTACTTTCTGTGAACTTTGGGACAAACATGGTAATTTGTAGCAAAGCAATAGTTTTGGGGTTTTTTTCCTGTTTAATGTTTTTTTTTCCTTCTAAACTGCTTTTTTGAGTAACCCAAATAGCTAAACTTGTGTCCATCCTATAGAGAATTGTAACATAAGACATTCACTTTTGGTGTCAAAAATGGAGAAAAATAAAAATGATTTTAATGTGTGTGGATTTTCCTTATCAAAATAAAGGCATTGCTGAAAGGCAGCAAAAGCAAGACAAGTGATGTATCAGTGGTGTCATTTTGTGCTGCTACAGTCCTCCATAGTGAAAGAAAAAATGAAAAATATGATAATAAACTCAGATCAGTTCATGTCACTTGGTGGGAGGAATATTCATCATATTTGCAGTATCAGAGTTTTGCATCATAATCCTTTAGCCTGTGTCAGGCCTTTAATTTGGATGGGGGGAGAAGATTAGCTTTCATTTGTTTTTCAATGCTTAAGGAACTTCCTTCTAACTTTAAATGATTTCTCACACCACTTTGCTGCGTGTTTTAATGTAAAATATATCTTTCTTTCCTAGTTACATTAGATACTTTCAGTTGACTTCTTCCAGGGGTACTATTAGCATCAAAGAAAAAAAACAAGCCACAATCAAAACAAACTGCAAACTGAATTTTGTTGCTATTAAATGTCATCATTCTTTCATTTTTGCACTGTTTTGGAGAATGCTCTCAACTTTAATGTTTCTTCACAGAGGATAAAGAGTTTTCTAGAAAAGTCCTCAAAGTAACCCACATCTAGTTCAGTTGTAGTTGGAAGGCAATGTATCTTCAAGAAAGGAAAGGACTTTTTTATATTTGAGACATTTAATGGTGTGAGGTAGCCCTGAGACGAGGATCTTTATCCTGGCACCAAAGATGAATTTTTCATGGTATTCTAAAAGTAACACATGTAGCAGTGCTATTAGCTGACTAGTTGTAGATGCTTAAAGCCTTCTAAATACTGCTGTATAAATTAAGCTGAAGTATACAATTATACTGTAGTCTTTGTATCGAAGTGCTGAAGCAATAGGAGCTGATGTTCCTTTTTTTTTCCTTTTTACACACTCACACTTTTGTTCCATTAGTTCATCTTGTCTTTTAGACAGAGTTAGCTTAAACTTTCAGAACAAATGACAAAATAGAGCAATTTTATGGACTAGTATCCAAAATCGAGCTGCAAATATGGATGGAGCTCTGATGTATTAAGTATTGTTTAAGGGCTGCAACAAGCCTGGAAAAGGCCTGTGGAAGTTAATGGGCTTGACAATGGTATTTTGGGTTCGGTGGGTTTTGTTCTCATGATTGGTCATACTGCTCAGAATGCTGTGCTGAAAAACTGGTAGGTCTTTATTTCCTGTCTGAACTGGAGCTAACACACAGCTTGTATTTTTCCCTTTAAATTCTGTGCTAATCTTTAAATATGCATCCAATCTCATGAGCCCAGTATCAGGCTGTGGATCACTACAGGATTTCACTTGCAGTCTTGAGATTAATCTTACAGCATCTGATCCATGGTGAGAGTGAGAGAGCTTCAGTAGTGTCTAAGACAAGAAATTTTCACGAAGGATCTTAAATTTAAATTTTCTGCGTGTTTTAAGACGTTGATTTGTATTTGCATAGGAAGCTGAAGGAACTCATTCTCAGAGTTTCCTTGCTAACAGCATGCTCAGCACTGCCCTACAGAATGATTTCAGATCCCTCTTAGGCTTGGTCTATGTGTTTTGTTTTATTTCTTGTGGCATAACTTACTCTTTATGATATTAAAATTCCTGCTAATTACCTTCTCTGCTAGCTTTATGGACAAGATGCCTTTTAAAAATATGTTAACTAGTTTATGCAGAGTCAAAGCAGAAAAGCTGAGTACAAAAAGAATGCTTTTAAATAATGCAGGTCCAAAAGAAGACTGTTCAGCAGTAAAATTTATATAATTGCAAATGAAGCTGGTAAAATTGTGTGGCATGTCTTGTGCATGGTACATTTGGTGTACTTTGATATGGCTTAAGTAACGGGTGGAATAGATACAGGGGTGCATTGTGATGTATAATTTTAAATTTCGTGTTTGGAAAGGTGGGTGTTTCAGCATACCCTTTGTTGTCTGTTAATATAGCTTTTATTGTGTGTTTGGTAAGTCTACCTATCTTTGTCTAAAACTGTCCTTTGACTTGCTTGTCTTTTTCCTGAGGGAGTATACCAGGCTGCTTTGCACCAGTGCAACAGCAAATTACAACAATGGATATGTACATGCATATGTTCAGACAGCTCAGGGTGTCCAAGCTAGTTGAACTTGTAAAGCAGTCCTAAGCTGGCATAGATACCTGTAAGTACTGTGTATATGCTGATATTAAAAAAAAAAAAAATCCCGCAAGTTTTCTGTTCCACATGACTTTGAAGTTATTTGTTAGGATTGGAACTCTGTGGTTAAAACATGGTAACTGCACTGTCTTACTTATTTGTTCTATAGGAAAAAAAATTGTGATGTTTAACAGATGTAAAACATGTAATGTATGAGGAGAATTTATAAAAAAAATAAATCTTACTAGACAAGGACAGCCATAGCAGCAATTAATAAGAATAGAAGTTTCACTACTTCCTGTATTGAGAACATGTGACTGCTGTTGTTCAACCTTGGAAGCCTGGATCCTGGTGAATGAAATGCTGCAAGTTAAGGCTTCCCTTGGGCTGATAAAACCCAATCCATTACTGACTCTAGAATCATGGCCTAGTAGTTCTGGTGTTGAAACAAAGAAAGCATATATAAAATACAAGTTTACAACCCAAGCAGATGCTGCTCTGCTAACCTGGTTATCAAAGGTGGGGATAGTTGTTTCAGTATCTCATTGTATAGTTTTGAAAACAAGGTCACCTTGGAAACAAGCTCATAAGAGCTTTGATTTTGCTTGCAGGCTTTACCAAAATGTTAGAACTGTGAAAAGTTATTGTAAGACAGGAAATAGCCTGCATTTTCTTGATTGTATGCAGTTTGAGGTGAAATTGGGATGGGAAATAGAGAGGGTATGTGGTGGGTGTTACAACAGAAGGATAGGTGAAATTAAGAACACTTTGGCATTGCCAAACTGATATTTTCCTAACTTCATAAAACTTGGAGAGCTACTGATTAAAAAGGTGGATTTCATTTACAATACCTCTTTTTATTGTGAATTGGACAGAGGTTGGCACTAGAAGATAACATCTTACAAGTCTTCACCTGTTACTACCCGCAATGTCTCTCAGAAATCTGTTTAATATAGATGGTTTGAATTACAGGCTATTGCTATTTTATTCCTTCACATCTGGGAAAAGTTGTATCTATTTTCTTTGTAAAATTACAGGTATTCAGCAAGAACATATATTATCCCTGTATTTTCATGGGGATATGTTAGACTGCTGTTTAGTAGTTCTTGTTAATAGTACAGCTGATAGAAGTCAATTGTCAGTTTAAAAAAACCCAGTTTGTTCCAGAAGAGTTCCACAAACTAACTCATTAGCATCTGTATGGTTGTGTACACAAATTGCCATTAGATGTCAATAAATAAATAGTCATCTGCTCATCCTTTATAACTGGAAGGAACAGAAGTTTTCTGTATGTTAAAAAATGGAAAAGTCTGCAAGAATCATAATCATTTATATGCAATTTCAAGAGAAGAGCCCAGATCTCAATCCTGTTTAGAGGTTACCATCTAATTGAAAATAAGTGTCAGTGTTTGGCTTTTAAATAAAACATTGGTACCAACAATTGTTTAGATGCAAGTGAGTAGAGCAGAACAAGTAATGGCAAAACGAACAGTTCTGGCTTGTTTTCATTGCTGCCGCTGGCAATGAATTGAACAGCACTTTGGGCTCTCATCTGGTTGCTAAATGAAAGTTTTTGAAGATTGCAAGTTTCATTTGACCTTTTCCTATTGAGCAGCTGGAGTCTAGTTTATTTAAGAGGCACTTAACCAACCTTGATTTCTGTGACAGTGCTGTTGGGTACTTTTGTCCATGTAGGACAGTCTCCCTGGATCAACTTTGCTGTGAAATTGAGCGAGTAGAGCCAAGGTCTAAGGGCCTTCCTCAGAAGTTTGATAGGAGCTGCTGAGCTGACCAAAGTGGGGTGTTTTTTCAGTGTGGTGCTGCCGGGTGTGCTGTCATTTGCCCAGAAGTAAGAGCTGGGATGTTCAGCACGTCTCCTGCTTTGCTGGCTTCTGTGTGTTTGTTATTACAAAGCACTATAATCGAAATAATATGATCAAAACAATGAAAAAGTTAACTTATTGCCTCTTCGGTAACTGGAGAGCTGAACTTGTCTGCGCTAGTCTTGTACTATGGAAGTCACTAAAAATGGTGAAATCACCCTGTGTTGGAAAAGGCAAAGTTAAGGATCGGTAAGGCCAAGCATAGGTCCTGTGTTACATAACATTCTGCTTTTAACAAAGCAGTAAGAAACAATTCTGTGAGCAGCTGCAGCCGTTGTAGCATAGACCATGTCATGATGCCCTGCAAGTTTACCCTCCAAAGGTGGAATTCCGCCAGGGAGTCTGCAGACAGTGCTTGGTGCTAGATCTGAGCGTGTTTGGGTTTAGAGTTCTACAGCTCGAGTCGGGTGAGAGGGATGAGCTTTCTGCCGAGGGAGTTGCATCCTTTGTCTTTACCAGACAGTGATCAGAAAGTTTTACTAGATGTGATTTACACCTTACCAGACGGGGAACATGGGGCAATACCGACGACTTCTTTAAACTAATCTTAAAAAATGGGTGCGACGCTCGGGGTTGGACTTGATCTTAAACATCTCTTCTAACCCTGATGCTTTTATGATTCGGTGTAAGTGCTGCAGAGCACAGTTCAAGGCCAGCACAGGGAACTCGCGTTCGGGCGTGTCTCTGATTTGACATTGCCCGGGGCAAGGCCGCGGGGAGCACGTGGCGCAGTTGGCAAGCTCCCGGAGCCGGGCGGCGATAAGGAAGGAGCAGAGGCTGAGGCGCGGAGTTTAGCGCTGGAGGGTGCGCTCACACACCCCGAGCGCCGGGCAGCAGCGCGTCAGTACCCGCGGGGCTGCAGGCGCGGCCGCCGCGCTCCNGCGCCGTGGCGGGGCTTCCCGGTCCCACGTCGCTCTGCTCTTCTCGCCCGCTTCAGGTCGCCATGTTCTCGTCCATCGCGCCGCTCGCGCGGCACAACCCGTTCTACGCGCCGCACTTCCAGCTGGTGCAGGACGGCGTGAGGAAGCGCCCAGCGGAGCCCGCGGAGGCCCCCGCCA
>VZTG01005436.1:1054778-1076786 GCA_013397845.1 Melanocharis versteri | reverse complement strand
CGGCGCGGGGAGTGTCAGCGCTCAGCGGGGCTCGGCCGGGCCGGGAGGGGCTGGCGCTGGGCCTACGCGCCCGCTTGGAGGACGAGGAAGGGCACGGGCGGGGGAGGCGCTGGCAGTGCTTCCGTTCTCCCGGCGATGTCTGCTGAGGGGCAGGAGGGAACCGGGCTTGCCGGGAAAGGACACGGGAAGGTTCTAGTGCAGGGTAATCACAGAAACACCCGTAGATTCTGTCTTGGGGAGTAGAGAGCGCATTTCTTGCTCTGCAGGGCCTGCACTCTTGGGCACTGAAGTTGTAGGCCCGTACTTCTTTTATCGGTAGAGAAGAGCAGTGAGTGAATCTGTAGATTTGAAAGACCATCTCTCCAATCATTTTTCCCTTTTTCTCTTATTTTTTTTCCACCAGTTTATTCAAAGCTGGGCATCTGAACATCTAGATACATTAGGGGTGCTTGCTGCTGTTCTTTTTTGTTTCTTTTTTTTCTTTTTACTAGTTGTGGGGCATACACCAGATAACTTGCTATTTAAGGTAGGGGTTGCACAAGTGCAAGTGCTTCCTGTATGTTTCCCAGTCACTTTTTTTGACTTCTAAAGGTCAGACCTTGATGATACTTGCAGTATCGTGGAATGGGTGAGGTTGGAAAGGACCACCGTGAGTCATCGTCATCATAGGTCCAACTTCCCTGCTGAAACAGGATCGTCCTAGAGCAGATTGCACAGGATTGTGTCCAGATGGTTCTTGAGTATCTCCAGGGAGGGCACTACTGAGAAGAGCCTGGCTCCATCCTCTTGACACCCTCCCATCAATACTTAAAATGATGAGGTCCTCTTTCAGTCGTCTTTTCTTGAGGCTGGACAGACCCAGCTCCCTCCGCCTTTCCTCGTAAGTGAGGTGTTCCAGTCCCCTCCTCATATTTGTAGCCCTTTGCTGGACCTGCTCCGGGAGCTCTGTTTCTCTCTTGTACTGAGGGGCCCGGAACTGGACACAGCACTCCAGATGTAGCCTCTTAGGGCTGAGTAGAGGGACAGGATCACTCTCAACATGCTGGCAGTGCTCTTCCTAATGCATTACAGGATACAGTCGGGGTGGCCTTCTGGGCCACAGGGGCGCGCTGGTGGCTTGCTGTCCAGCAGGACCCCCAGGTCCTTCTCTGCAGAGCTGCTTTCCAGCAGGTTGGCTCCCAGCCTGTGCTGGTCTATGGGGCTATTCTTCCCCAGGTACAGGACCCTGCATTTGCCTTTGTTGAACTTAAACACAGTTCCTCTCTGCACACCTTTCCAACTTGTTGAGGTCCATCTGAAGGAATGCACAGTAGTAGAGGTGGATATTAAAATTGTAATTCTTTTGAGCTGTTGATAACTTTAAAGTGTCTCTCTGGTTTTACTTAAAAAAAAAAAAATTACTTTCAGTAAGCTACCTCTTCTGAAGTATCGTGATTATTGAAGTATTTTAGTGCACTTACATGAATGTTCATGTAATACATGAAAGAGAGACAGGTTAGGTTTTATGAAGTTTTCAAGAAATTATTTGCGGCTTTTGATGCAGTAATCCTGCTGCCAGCTAACTAAAGCCCTAAATCGCTCTTTGGTATGCTAAATATATTCAGTAGGTGCACTTACTTCTGTAAAGCATTATGCTTAATCTTTATCCTGTTTGTAGGCAGTTGTGGTCAAAGGTGGCCGGACTTTTTCAGTCTTTGTAATCTTTTCTGCTGAGTTCATTATTTCATGTACCAGTTGGTTCTCTGGCTTTTGTGTTGAGAACATAACACGTTGCAGAAGATATCTGGGCTTGTGCAAGGTCACTCAAAGTCAGTACAAGCCACACGACCTTCTGAGATCAGCTCAGGGCATCAACCACAATGCAGCTCAGAGACCAAGTGTTTTATGACCAGCTCATGGAATTTGTCCTTGTTAACGTGTCAGATTGGAAGCAGAGATATGATATAGTTACAGTGTAGCTGTCTCAACGGAGTAGGCATATTTTTATGCCATATGTTTATATTTGTGTAGCTTAAGGGTGTTGGTCTTAAATCAGTGCCTGGGTATGTTAGAATGACTTTCTTGTCCTCTGTGCTACATGTTCAGCTGGTTTTCTTCTCAAGTTATGGGTTTTTTTTGAAATTTAACTCTACTTCTGAAATAGAAAGTCCAAGATCATCTATGGCTTTATTTTCCTGATACCACTGTACCACTACAAACCTAGGCACCTCTAAAGAGCTCAGGCCTAATTGGTACTGGCTTTCTTAATTACTGTATTTGAGCACCAGGGTGACAGGTCAGTCTGAATAGCACTGTACTACAGCACATAAATAAAACTCTACTTTTCTGGGCCTGCTGTAAAGGTCTGTCCCTGTCGGTTGAGGAGTATGACTTCTTAATTACTGTGAAAAAGGCAGTGTGAACAAACAGTTCTGGGATCTGGGTGGCATGGGAACTGCTGCAGGGCTGTTGTGCTGTTGGCCAAAGACACAGCTAGGCAGAGCTGCCCCGAGCAGAGCCAGAGTGTGTTCTCTGATTACACCTGCATAGAAAGCCTGGTCTGTGTGTGTTTAACCAGCCATTCTGGAAAGTCGTCAAGAGACTGCTCCTGCTGTCCGCAAATCTGCTAGCATAGCCAAGCTCTTCTGGAGCTGTGTGTGAGTCCCAGACCAGCATATTTACAGTCTTTAGCACTGTCTCAATTAAAAATAAGTTATTCTGATAACTGATTTTTAGCTTTAAGCTTAGGTTCAATATGGCATCCATGATTTGATATTTATTATTTTAGATTAAGAAAAACTTACTTTTCATTGTTTTGGTAATTTTCAAGAGTAAGGTAGAAAATGTAAATATAAAATGTAATGTAAAATGTAGAACATTTGTGGGAAGGAGTTCCTTTAAAACAGCAAAGTTATGAGCTGGGTAAGCCTGCTAGTGTTTTCTGCTGCTCTGTTGATGCTGTTAAACATTGTCAGTTTCTGTTGATGTTCACAAAGGAGCTCAGAACCAGAAAGATTGGGCGAAGAAGCTCTGCATAAGATAGGCTTTTGCCGTCTTTTAGTTTTCATTAGTGTTCCTGGGAGATAGTTCTTATTAAGTTGTAACACATTAATGTCTATTCCATTACATTGAAGTGATACCAGTAGATTTAGTAGCAAAAGATAAAGCCTTTCTACTTCTGGGAATATTTTCTACATCATGTATTATTTTCTGTATGTTTAGTCAGTATATTAGTTTTGCTTTTACTTATATATTCAAAATGTTGAGCATAGTAGCAGAACCGTGCTGCTACTTCATGCTTATTTTGTACTGCTTATTGTAAATTTGAGTGTGTTTTGTAAATTTGAGTGGTTTTTGTTTGCACTCACTCATACCCTCTGTAGCTTCCTCAAAAATGAAAGAAGAAAATGGATTTTTTTTTTTCAGCTCCAGTAACTTTGCTGTATAGGAATACGTGAAAATTAGTAACTTGTTTTAAGATTGGATGGTTTTATACACAGTATATACACTGTATGGAACAGTGCATATGAGGTATCCCTTGATTAAATGTGATCTGAAAGATTCTGTCATGAACCTTGTGTATGAGCATTCAATAGGACGATAAATAGCAATCTGCAGTTTCATTACACAAGCTGTATACATTTGAGATTCTGTATTTGAAAGAAAAGTTTTTAAAAATCTGTATAAATAATGTGAAAAATACCTGAAAATATATCTGCATATATCCAGCACTGATATTGTAGATTTTTATAGTGTCTACTTAAATACAGAAGTTAAACTGTAATAGAATATTTAACAGAAGAAGCTTTGTGTTTTGAGTACTGTAGGAATGCTATTCTTCCTTAATTTCTGGATATAAGAAATCGTTAAACATTGCAACTTTGAGTCATAATTTCTGCCAATAACTTCTGGAATTAATTTCTATTATTTAAGTGTGCTGTGAGCTAAAACTTCTCTGTTTCTTCCTTTGCTTATTTAAAGGAATAAATTCAGTTTGGAAGGCTTAGAATCAAATCTTGTCAGTCCAAAATGTTTTAATTTAAAGCAAAAGAATTATTTTTCATTATAACACAGTAGTCAAATAATACAGTATGGCAGATAATTTCAGTGTAATACTTTTGAGAAAGTAGCATTTAGTTTTGTTTCTCTTCTGATCATTGTTACCATTTATGATTGATCATATATATGTAATTTTTTCCAATTAACTAGAATACAGCTGTGCATATGGCTCAAACAGATTCTTTGTGCTTTGTGGCCTTGGTGGGATTATTAGCTGTGGAACAACACATACGGCACTGGTTCCTCTAGACCTGGTTAAATGCAGAATGCAGGTTTGTTCTGCATGTTGGTATGTGATGGCACAGCATGTTTAGTGTGGTATATTTACTTACTAATGAACTGGAGGCATAAACTATACCCTGGACATCACTGTCCAGCAGTGCATGGAGTTTATATAAAAGCATGGTGTGTCTTTATTTTTTGCTGCAGAATACAGTTGTGAATATGGCTCGCTCAAGTTTTATGCTCTCTGTGGCGTTGGTGGGGTCCTAAGTTGTGGCCTGACACACACTGGTGTCGTACCTCTGGATTTAGTGAAATGTCGTATGCAGGTTTGTATAAACTTAAGCATTTCTTGAACTTTTATTTTCTGTCTAGCCAGCGTATTAAAAAGTTTGCAGTAGGGATGCAGTCTTTTGGGGATGACAAAAAGCAAGTAAACTTGAATGCTGCTTTATCAAATCTACTGCTGTAAGACTAGCAGAATATCACTTTCAAGAGTAAAGGTATTAAGGATAATCTGAATTAATTATTTTTGACAGCATTTAAGACATGTTTAACTGACTATATTTGCTAAAAAGCACCCACCACAATGTTAGTCTGCTGGCTGGTTGGCTGTCCAGCAGTGTTCCAGTGCTTTTGGAGTAAGGAAATAGTATTTTTTGGATCTACGTTTTTTAGCCTGGAGTGACATGCATGTGTAATTTGACCCATTAACACTGTGGATATCAAAGCATGGCTTATGGATTGGGTATTTTCTAATGATGCCCCTTTGAGCAGAGTGGCTAAAACTTGATTTGGTATCAGGAAGGCCATCGGTGCTTGCAACTGCTTTCCGTGAAGTGGTTTTTGATTAAACTGAAAGGAGCATCATTGCATTGCCCTTAATGAAGCATCAAAATCATCTCGTGAACAGCCATGGATGAAAACATACTAATGGATTTATTCAGGCAAATCTGCAAGAATGAAGCAAATTAAAGCACACTTGTAAATTTCTGGAGCTATAGTAGTTAATTATTTCCCTGTTGCATAGGCTGGAACTGATTATAAAAATGGCCATTTTGTAATTATAGAACTCCTGAAATTAGGAGGAAACTATGAATTAGTCAGACCTCCTTGTCACACTAGGAGTATGCACCTGCTATTCTTCAAAATTGTGTTTCTCTGAATGGCCTTTATTTAACAATGTTTACCAGAGAGGCTTTTTCACATTCTTGAGAGCACCTGAAATTCTGGTTTCAAACCAGGAAATCCATAACACATCAGACACGCTCAGTGTGGGCTACCAGTTCTAGTCTATTACATGGTAAGGGTGGTGATACTTCCCGTTCCCCCTCCAGCACTTAGAGGGAGGTTCAGGAGGGGGGCTCCATGTGGATTCCAGGTGTGATCTTGTAAAACCTGTTAGCGTTTATCTCTTTACAGATCCAGTACAGAGCATGTTATTAATCCTTCCTAAGTTCTCCAGGAAGAAACCTGTTGCCTGCCCTCTCATGTCTTTTTAAGAAGAGGTCACCTTTGCCATGGTTTAACTGAAACCAGGACACCTGTTACACGCCTAATAACTAAGCATGTTTCTGACTTGAACATGGTCTCATTTTACAGTGCCCGATTAAATATCCAATTTTCTAAAATTATATCTCTTTTTAAAATTGACATATTTAGGTGAACTAGATCCCAAGTATGTTGTTCCTAGACTGCAAGACAAAATACCAGACAGTGCAGGTTGGCATGCATGACCCATTAGCTCTTTCTGAAAGTTTTGATTGGCTTCCAGTTTGATAACTTCCTTCTTGCTCTCTGAGGAACTGTTGGATGATGTCAAATATGAAAAGTAACAGTGGGATGTGACTTAATTACCTATTGGAAAGTTTCTGCTAAATTACTTCCTTTGACCTGAAACAAAATTATTCAAGTCAGTCTATGTTAAATTTCTGAGAAGTTAATAAAATCTCACCCAAAGTTTTGTGGTCAGAAAACAATTTGTGTGTAGCATTCATTGCCTAGTCAGAGTACAGGTGTGGAAGTTTTTGAGTACTCTTTGATCTGCTTTGCTCCATCAGTCTTAGTCTGACTATGTGGAGAGATGACACAGGAAAAACACCGTTCTCTGAGTAGTAGTCAGGTGAATCATTAGGTTTCTGGGAATGTTTGGGTGTACATAGGTATAGCGTGTAAAGTAGATGAGCTTGCTGACAGGATCCATAAATTTTTTTAAAAATCTGATTTATACATAGTTGCACCAGTATACCATTGACGGTGTTAGAACAATGATTTCAGTATATCTTTTCATTACAGTCGCGTTGTTAATTTGGAGAATTAAAGTGAAACAAAATTCAGTTTGGTGGTTTCTGAGTAGTGAGGAACATGCTGGCTGTTAAAATAAGTCAGATTTGAGACTAGCAAGTAACCATTATGGTTACATTAGTGTAACTTCGTGGTGAGTACATCATCTGTCCAGTGAATTATGGGAAGCTGGCTGTCTGAGGAATTGAAAAGTTAAAAATTTTGGATAGGGGTGTAAGGAGGAAAATAGTAAACTGTATCAAACATTTAACTGCCTCTTCTGTTTAGGTTGATCCACAAAAATACAAGAGCATCTTCAATGGATTTTCAGTGACAATCAATGAAGATGGTGTTCGTGGCTTGGCTAAGGGATGGGCTCCAACCTTTATTGGCTATTCCATGCAAGGGCTTTGTAAATTTGGTTTCTATGAAGTTTTCAAAATCCTGTATGGCAACATGCTGGGAGAGGTAAGCCTTAAATGTTTTATGTAAAGATGTATGTCTGCAGCATAGTAGTGTTAGTGATAAGGAGTCATCACAGAAGCATGATGCATTAATAAAAATGTGTGTTTAAATTCCTTTCAGGAAAATGCCTATTTGTGGCGTACTTCGCTATATTTAGCTGCATCTGCCAGTGCGGAGTTTTTTGCTGACATTGCTCTGGCTCCAATGGAAGCTGCTAAAGTTCGTATTCAGACACAGCCTGGATATGCAAACACTCTACGGCAGGCTTTACCCAAAATGTTTGCAGAAGAAGGCATCTGGGCGTAAGCATCTCTTCATTTTAATTGAAGTTCTTGATGTTCAGTACGTTTTTTTAATGAAGAACTGGTGCTATAACGAATTCTGGCCTTAGCTTGTAATACTTTTTGGTCTTTGTATTTCAAGATAAGGACTTAACATATCAGGGAATCTGTGCTGAACTGGCTGTTAATTCCACATGCTCCTTAGATCCATCTTTGTGAGTATCTTTGTGCTGAGTTCTGCTGGATAACTTCAGTTTCTAGCAGTTCCAGTCAGAGATACTCAGCAACTTTCTGGTTGTACAGTCAAAGATGCTTGAGTCATTGGCATGTGAGAGCAATATAACTGCATGTTAGCTTTCTGTTCTGATAGAAGTGGCTGTAGATGTACAGGTCATATCTCACTATCAGGACTTGGCTGGTATGCAGACATTAGCCTTGCTGCATTGGTAGTACCAGTACATCGCTGTAGTGCACTGTTACCTGAAAAGTGACTGAAGAAACTGCTGTGCAGCCTGGAGATCAGGAGAATTTAAATTTCTGTTGCTGTTTTAAGGTAGTACTCAGGAATTGATACAACTCAAATTTCTGCAGGTATTAACAGCATTACAGGGTCAGTATATAGAAGTTGTATAGCAGCAGTAAATAAGCTAATTTATTTCATGTTAGAAATATACCTTAAATACTGAAGAAAATGAAAGTGAGTTTGTCTATTCTCTGATTAAGTTTCTATAAAGGTGTTGCTCCACTATGGATGAGACAGATTCCATACACAATGATGAAATTTGCCTGCTTTGAACGTACTGTTGAAGCTCTCTACAAGTACGTTGTTCCCAAGCCACGAAGTGAATGTACAAAAGGAGAACAGCTGGTAGTCACATTTGTTGCAGGCTATATTGGTAAGGAATCTTTAAGTCCTACACTTCATGAATGGATTACTGCAAATCTAGAGACCTGTTGCTTTTCAGAGTATTAAGCAGATGTCACTAACGTGGGAGAACTTGCAACTTTAAAATGTGCAGGAGAAATAACTATAATCAGTCTCTTAGGGGGAAATGGGTCTGTAATAGGATACTACTCTTAACTGCTACTATATATCACCAATATTGATGGCCAGATTTAAAAACTGCAGCTGATTTAAGTGAAAACTTGCATCTTTTTCCGTCTTGGGAAGGTAAGAGAAATTTGGATGAAAGGGGGATTTTCAGTATCCAGAGGTTTGGAGGTTTTCTTCTGGTTGTTTTCTTCTGTTCAGAAATTTCAGCTGGTTTTACTTAGTGTACACAATAATAGTACAGCTAAAACACCTCAGAACTAATGTCAAATTATTATTTCAGCTGGTGTGTTCTGTGCAATTGTTTCCCATCCTGCTGACTCCGTGGTGTCTGTGTTGAACAAAGAAAAGGGCAGCTCCGCTTCACAGGTTCTTATGAGGCTTGGATTCAAAGGTACATTCTTACTTTCATGTATTTTGGATCAAATGTTTCTGGTGTTTTGGGGAGGATTTCTTTTTTTCATGCCATTTTATGCTGCTCATGCTTTGCGGTTTGCTCTGCAGGTGTATGGAAAGGTCTGTTTGCTCGTATCATTATGATTGGTACCCTTACTGCACTACAGTGGTTCATCTACGATTCTGTCAAGGTTTATTTCAGACTTCCTCGCCCACCTCCACCTGAAATGCCAGAATCTCTGAAGAAGAAGCTTGGTCTAACTGAATAGACAACTCATGGACTGACTGCTGGCTGTCCCAGTGATGAGTTTCATGAAACTTTTATATATTTGACTATGTAGAAAACAAACTCCATACAATGTCATTATTGGTTGTGCCCTCATCCTACATGAGGGTTTAAATTCTACCACTGTCATTGCCTGAAATAAATGAGAAACAGAGTGCTTAGTGTCTGTTTACTACTGCATATGTAAGCTTCATTTCATAGTAGCAAGTACCTCAAATACTCTTCTGGCTTCCCCCTCTCCTCCCAAAAATTTTTTTAAAAGAATACCGCGTTCCACACTTTAGAAACTAGAGAAATGTTACTCTTTCTCTTAAAAAACAAAATTAGGCTTTCAGTGTTTCCAGAGAAGTGCCAAGAACCTGTCCTTGCAGAACTGCAGAAACTTAACTGCAGTCGTGTGCACTTTGAGCCCGCTGATCATTTGCCTGTAATAAGCTGTTACTGTGGAACAGCTGAACTCCTGAATGGCTGAGATGAGACTGGAGTGTGAACGGGCATCCTGGTCCTGATACCAGTGTTCCCACAGAACTAAAAGGAACCTTATACATACTAGAGCTGTTTATGCCTTGGGATTGTCATCCCAGCTTCACTTATGCTTACTTGACTAATTTCTGCTTCTGTTGGCTTTGAACCACACCAAAGAACTTGGCCCTTCTGATTGTCCTGTGGAATTAAACAGTAGTTGCTACCTCTTAACTAGAGACAAGCTGATGTTAATAAAGATTTTCAAATATATTTGACTACTAATGGCATACTTCAGCTTTACAGTAAAATAAAAATGGCTTATATTTTATTCTAGAGTTTGAAAAACTTGCCAGCTTTTCCCTACATTTGCTACAGCTGTAGTTTTTTATTTCAATTATATTTTTTAGTTAGTTTAATACTGAATTGTGGTTGAACCATGTATTTGTGCAGCACAAGGAGCCATACCAGGTTTTTTGGACCTTGATATGAAAAAATACATGCTCCTCGGCACACAAGAGGAGACAGTTAAGGCAATGTTAAGGTATTTGTTTTTGAATTTTTTCTCAAGTCTTTTAGTGAAGGATGATCGTGCTGCCTTCTGCATTTCACCTGTTCAGTAACCCACAGTTGGTAATCATTGCACTCTATCCAGTACCACTTTGCTCACAAGGTAGAGCTGAAGCTGACGTGTTTTTTGTGCAAAACTGTGGATATGCTGCCTTACAGCATGTGAGCTGTTGATACTGAACTTAGCTTGGCACTCACATTGTACTGCTTCTTCCTCTGTACTAGGCTCCTTGAGAGCCAAAAGGACAAATCAGGCAGGTGCCATTGGAATAGCATAAATGTACTGACTGCTGCATCTTGCTGGAGTCAGATGTGCCTGCTGTTGTAGCATTGAGCTTCTCACCCCCTGGGAAAACCCTCCAACTTCCAAGATTCTGAATGATGCTAAACAAGAAAGCTGGGCCTTATTTTGAATTGTTGCCTTTCAGAATGCGGAGTAAAAGCTAAAACTATACCATTTCCCTGTCACCATGACAGTTATAAAGACACTCCTAAAGCAGCTGGTATCTGCCTGTGTTACACAGCAAAGTCAAATACCCTAAGTCTAAATAAAATATTTGTACAAGTACTTTGTTGTTGATTAAAATTATTTAATGCTAAAAATATGTAAATCTTGTTTCCCCATTGTGAATGGGAAGCTTTGAAATTGTTTACTGGGTCATTAAATGCTTGTTAGAGCTTCCTTGGAGAAGAGCCTTTACTATGACTTGATCTTGTATCAAGGCTGTTAATGTTAAATCACCTTTTGAAGTTGTGTGTATGGTGCAGCTTGCTAGGCAAAACTGTCACTTTTGTATACTGGATATCAGTTTCTTTAGAGGCATGTTTTAACTCAGTAGATTTTTCTTTGCTGAAAGTTCCTTCTAATCCTGAGGAAAGGGAAGCACTTCTGTCAAATTTTAAGGCTGGCAGGACAATGAGACAAGCTTGGCTCATGCAGTGAGGTAGTCTGTCAAGCAGTCTAGTACTGAGCTAAATTTCTCATTCTATATGTGGGGCAAAATCGCACAATTTTTCTCTAGGATTGAATCAATGTTGCACTGTTGTTACAAATATGTACAGTAATAAGAGAATCTTAAGTCCATTTTTTCATTGCTCACTGGTAGACCTGAAACTATCTTTTAAAGATGCTCAGATAATTTTATCAAGGTAGAACTGAGATAAGACTACGAGGAGCAGCCAGCAGTTCCCCTTCTGTAACTGAGAAAGGGAAAATACACTTAGTGTTCTTGCAGTGTTGTGTTTCAGTGGAAAACCCAAGAGGGGGAGAGAATTGCCTTGCAGCTGCTGGCTTCACTGACATTCAGCCATAGGATTGTTCAGATGCTTGTTAGGAAAGGGTGTTGCTTAAAGGGTCACCTGCTGGTATTTTAAATAAGCTTCAGTGGGAAAAATTTAGTATTAAAATGCATTTAAAAGGTCGACTTTGTCATTGATAACTGCTTTGTGCATAATGCCTGGTACATTTTCCGAAGGTTGAGATGGAGCAGTGGTGCTTTTGATGGATTTGCACTTCCATTGCAAGGAAAGTCCGGTATCAAAAAGGGGTACACCATTTTGAACTTGGATAACTCTGGACTCATCACTAAACCCCAAAGTGCTCTGTAAAACATGGATTATGTATATGCTGCTTGTGTATATTTTATGAAGGAGGAAACATCCTTTCTTGCTGGTTTTGGAGCTAAGATGAGCTTTCTGGTTTAAAGCATACCATATATAAAAATTTGGAATAACAACTGCATTCGCACACGGTGTTTGTATCAGGTTGTACTACAGATGAAATGTGCTGACACTTAACTGATACTCGCGGAAATGTCTGTTGCATATCATTTTAAAACGGGCTGTAATAATACAAATAGTTGTAACTCATTTACATTTCTACATAGAAATGATGTAGTTCACAGTGAAAACAATAAACATCCTGCTTTTTTATAGCAAATATGAGTACCTTGGGTAGATGAGCTTAATAGCTGCATGGCCTTCTTACAGAACACAGCTTTTGTAACTCGGTGCTGGGGAGAAAGGTATTGCTAGCAGGAAATTCTTGGCTGAGCAGATGTTCTGGTGTCTAAAATTAGATTTTAATATTTTGGGATTACTTTGCTCATGTAATTTTTCATCATTGATCACTTAATGCTGTTGCTGTCTTTTGGGTTGTTTTATTTCAAGTTGCTGACAAGAATACTAATTGGCCGGTTTTGTACCTGAAAGCTAAATTAAAAGTAAAGATGGCCTGAATATCACTACAGTTTGGGCTCAATGGGATGATCTGTTTTAAGTAGCATAGCTGTAGTTTTCATTATTACCCGAATCTCTAAATTATTTGATAGAATTGGAGAATATCTCTGCATGACTCTAGAAATGAACTAAAGGGTTTTAGTTTTACTGAGCTGATACCCTCCCCACCACTGACAGTATTAAAACAAGGAGGCAAGGTTACCAGTCTGCTTTAAATTTTCAAAAAATACATCACTCTCTGCTCACTTTTTCCACTGTAGAAAGAGCTCTCTGCCTCTCTGCTTAGAGCAGTGTAATTACAAAGCCACTGTAAAACTTCCATTTTTTAGTACAGTGGAGATGTGCGCCTGAAGGGCAAATGGAGATTTGTAATACCTGTGTTGATTATGGGAGGATTTCCGATGGCTTGCCTTACTGCTGAAGTGAGTATGGTGGTGTGACAACTTTAGATACAGATTATTCTAAAATATTTTTTCCAAGTAAACTTTACCTTTGTGACTTAATTTTTTTGTCTTGCTTGCAGCAAGAAAAGTTTCTGAAAGGATTATAATACTTTAGACCTGCACTTCTGGGAAGGAAGGGTGAGAAGTCTGCATACATCTAAAGGGAAAGGGAAATGAAGGGTCCTGTAACATTTTTTGCATGCTTAACTTCCCTTGGAATGGGAATGCACAGGACTATGCACTCAGCTTTTCACTGGGACATGTGTTCTAGAATTTGGGGGTTGAAAGTGAAATCCACAGTTGTTTATCCTGGCTTGTTCTCTGGTTACTGTTCCAAGGAGAGAGTGGACTCTTTTCATGCAGACAGACCTCTCTGCTGTGTCAAGGCTGCTCAGATTAACTGTGCAGCTGAAATGTATTTTCCACATCACTTGTGTTGATGTTGCTCTACCGGTTCTCCAGTTCTGCCCCTCCAGATTCTTACTGGCTACTGACCACAAATGATGCATTCATAAAATTGAAAGCAAAGTAAATAAACTTACTGTAGCCTGTGATGCCTTTAATCCGCAATATGTTTATTATGTAACCCTCAAACTCCTAAGGTGTATGTGCATGTGTACATACATTGTTTAAGGTATGATGCACATGCATGCCTTAGCATGGCTCTTCTTTAATTTTGCTGTCTCCTTCAAATGCCATTCCGTTATTTTCAGGGGCTCACTTAGGAACTGTGTGAAAGAGCAAAGGGACAGGGGTTGGTAGAGTATCTGTGGATGCTGCCAGGAAAACTTATCTTTTGACAGGCTTATTCTCGCCATCTGTCCCATGGACTGGAAAGGGGGAGATAGGAATGGACCTATACCAAAAAGAGAAAAACTTTAAACAAAGTATTGGAGGTTGGCTGTGGGCAAATAAAGCAAAGAAGGTCCAGAAGGCCAGCAACATGAAGCAGACCAAAAGACAGGGAATGCTAAGTGAGGATAAGAATAGTGAGGGAGAGGAATGCTTATGTCTTCCATACAACCAAGAGTCTGGTAGTTGCAAGATGTTCATATATGGCCAACTGAGAAGTTATAAAGGCCTTACCATATACTTACACTTCTTGATATAATTCCATTTACAGGCATTTTCTGAGTTGCTGTATCACTTCCAATTGATCTTTATAGTAATTTTTATTCCTATTTAATGCACTTCCCTCCCCCACCTTCCTCTGCTAAAACCATTCCCACTATCTTGTTACTGCCTACTTCATTTTCAAGTGTCTCAGATCTGTTGTTCTTCAGCACTGAAACAGTCTCAGCAGTTCAGAGCAGTAGCCTCTTGGGATGTAAGTAGCTTCTCTTTGCCAATTCTGCTGCTCACTATAGTATTTTTTACAGACTAAGACATAATGAATGAATAACACTGTTAGGATTCCTGAGCAGACACCGGTGACACTGGGATAAAGCCAGCAGCAGCAGCAGAAGGTCTTTCAGGGCATTGTCTGTCCCTATAGAGAGTTCTGTGTTTTAAAGACAGAACAGTGCTGCACAGTAATTTTGATTTACAATTATAAAGCCTCTCACAAAGCCTTGTACAAATTATTCCATTTAAATGTGTGACAAACTTTTTGCAAGGCATCAGAAATATTTCTGAGTATTTCTTGCTTCACTGCATTTACCTTGTTAAGTACTATTTAAAAAAGAAACTAGTTTACAAAAATCATAGAGTGAATATATTGAGACAAAGTGCTACTGCTGTTTGACTACCTCTTGTTTAGCTGGAAACCACAATTCTATTCCTTTCTTTGCAGCAGGAAAGCAAAACTGGAGATCTGTCATTCTTAGATCCTGCTTTCTTCATGAAAGAAGAAAGCTAAAAACATAATTTTATGCTTTAACACTCCTTTATTGTACAAAACAAGCAATTTATTAAATATAGCATCTGTCATTCTTCAGAAATCAAATACATGCAGAGAGATATGCTTTTTGTTCACATTATTATTTCTCCCTTGAAATAAGTATGACTTTTTCCTGTCCTGTTCAAAGGAATAGGAAAAATTTCAGGTTTAGGTGTGCTTCTAAATGAAGCCTTTAAATATTGTCTGTCAGTACTACACATGATGGAGTTAACACTCCTCAAACACTATTCTTTAGGCAGTGGCCTTTCAGTGATCAATTAATGTCTGAAATTTTGGCTATTTCATTTTTCACATCCTTGATCTCAGTTTGAACTCCTGTTATATTGGCCAATTTCTCATTCAATAAAGCAATTTCCTTCTCCCGTCGTAACACCTCCTCAACTAATCTTCCTATTCTCAGTGTTAGGTCATTTATTAAGGGCTCCAAGATGGCAAACTCCTTTTTAACTTTGTATATCTTAGGTTTTAAATCGTTTGCAAATGTAACTGTCTTCAGAACTTTTGCTCTGTCACCTTCAAGATTCAAAAGTCTATCAGAATGCTTGTTAAAATCACTCCTTAACTCAGACAGAGCTGTCTTAATTTGCTCAATTTTTCTTGCGTTGCTGGATGCCAGGCTTTGTATTTTTGTACTTCGGTCGATGCTACTGGTAAGGAGGTCACCTATATTTTTTACCGTTGCCTTTTCACCTTTTTCTACTTTATCTTCTAGTGTTTGCAAAGAATCTGTCAGTGCAGTCATTTCCGAGACCAGGCCTGAAATGCGCCTTATGTCAGTTTTTACTGTCACAATCGTCAACGTCATGTTTTTTGCTACAGAAGCCATGTTCTGTTCAGCGCTTGAAACTGCATGAAAAAGGCTCGTTAAATTCTTCTCCAGTTCTTCTTGTTTTTTAATTATGCTGCTAGACCATGTTTTCATTGTATAAATATCTTCCTGCAGATATTTAATGTGAGAAATTATTTGAAGATCTTCCAGCTGTTTCATTAGGTTCCAAGTCTTTTCACACTAGAGGGATACAAAAATAATTCTAGCTTAACAACTCAACGTCAGAATTCAAACTATACTTTAATGAAGTATTTTACTATTCTGACATTCGAGTGCAAACTCTGTCTCTAGGAAATCAACTTCTGTTACAATACAACCAAATTTATTTTTCTTCTCAGTATACATAATAAATGTTAGTACTTCTTCTATTACAACAAAAAATTACAAGAAGGTGCTATATGACTTTCCAAGGTGACCTCTGAAAACACAAGTCATCAATTGGAATCTTCTTCCATATATAGGAATTTTTAAGTCTCCATAAAAGCTACTTTAGTGAAGGAAAACTCATGCTACTGCTGGATTTTTGTCTTGATTTGCTAGTTCACTCTTTTATTTTTATTTTCTTATAATTGGTCCTTCATTTTCAAATTTGAGAGGAAAAAAAGGAAATTACCTGAGTGATACTATCTTGTTCAATCCCCAATAAGTCAGGGTAGAACTTGGAGAGAAAAAAAAACACCAAACAGGCAAACCGAAACACATTCTAAGAGGCTAGAATTAGTTTCATATTAATTCTTTTCTGGACACTAATAGTAAAAAGATTATCACAGAAACAAATATTTTTAACTCTTCAATAGTGCTGATAATTCCTCAGTAGCTCAGAACTGTTTGCCCAAAAGCAAAAGACCAAAATTCAGGTTGTGCTTGTTTCCTACTTAATGCCCTCTAAGGAGGAGGATTTCATGTTGAATCTTCTGTATATTCAGTAGGGTTGAGGTTGATGAAAGACATTAGATAGGAGGTCATACCACTGGCAATCTAACCACACTGCCCCAAAGAGATATGAAGTAGAAACACTGGAACTGGAACACCCTTGTGAAAAGTATTTAAAAACCATTTCTTTCGTTTTTCCTAATAGGACACAGAACACTGAAGTATTTACTCTGTACCCTTTCTGGAGGAGCAGTTTATTTTGAATTAGATTATGCACCAGGACAGGGAAATTCACTACAATATGTTTTATTTAGAATATGACTATAAACAGGAATTTATACATAAGCAATAATTATATGAAACCAACACAGCTTTATAATGCTGAGAAACACTGGTTTCATAGACTTTTGAATGGGCAGTGTTACCTCTTCAGTGAAGATTTCAGTGGAGTTCTAGAGAAATGAATGTACAAACCCAGAATAATTTAAATTAGGTCTGATTAAGTCAGAAATGTGGGTTTGTACTGTTTCTACTAAGCAATCTCCTTTCCTGAGAGATACAAAATTATCAAGATGATACGTCTGCAGACGGTTTATGTTGTCCCTGAGATCCAAATTTCAATGAACAGCTATCAGGCCTATTGGGCAGCACTACATCATGTGTAAGTGGGTCTGTGGATAAACTGGATATTCCCTGCCCCCAGGCACACAACTCCACTGATTTCATTAATTACTTTTGCAGCTCTTGGTTCAGCAAACTTTGGGAAACAATGTCAGTGACACTGTTACTTTTTTTTTTCCTTTGAAATGCAAAGCAATACCAGACATATCATGTAATGCCTAACAAAGAACATCCTACAGAAGAAAAGGTTTAACTTCGAAACACCCGCCATCCCCCCAAAAACCATCACCAGCTGCTATGTAAATACCAGCTGCTTACAGATTCCAGAACAAGACAAGGTTCTCAGTAGGGGATACTTTTTCTGTTCCTGTTTTTTCTGTAAGGGTCTTGTATCTAAGCTTCAGCTGTTAAAAATGTACTCAGTGCTTTCCTGCAGCACAAAACCATTATGGTGTATGACACATTAAAAGCAAGGTACAGCTGTCTCTACTGAGAAATAAGTGATTAATTGTTCACTATGTTACAAGTCCATGGAAAATAATACAAAAAGTAACAACAAAAGAAACTACATTGTGAAAACTAAATATAAATTAAAAATATGACCTTTTCCCCCCCTTTGCTTCAAATTTTTAATAAAAAAGATCTTTTAATAAATAAACTGAAAATAATCCTTAATTTAAGAAAATCTCTCTTTCCTTCTTTAACACAGTATTACTGTCTTGCTCTCCAGCCTCTTTATCCGCCTTTCAGGCTGTTTCAATGTCTCTTTAGATCAATGACAATACCTCAGCTATCCTTGACATACATTTAAATCACATTATTTATAAAAAAGTGCTTTTTCATCAATGAAAAAACCTAAATCCAAATTCACTTATCCCCATTCGGGTCATTTTCTAAATTAAAGCTTTCTGAAGTTACTTCTTTTGCTTTTGAAGATACTGTTGCATCAGGCCCTGTTTCTGGAACAGCTGTTTCATGCTGCACTTTGAACAAGCTGCCACTAGACTGTAGGCCTTCAAGAGCCTTCTGCATCGCCACTGCATCAGAAACAGTTTTCAGCATGTCATTTTCCACAGCGTACAGCTGTGTCTTCAAGTCCTCTATCTTTTTCTCCATACCAAGCAATTCACTTGACAGTCTAAGAATAGAGTGAATAGCATTTTCAATTGTTGGCAAATGGGTCTTGCACTCCTCAATTTTAGGTTCATAGTTTGCAAGTTTCTGATTCAGGTCTGTGTCTTTGGCTACCAGACTATTCTGTTCTTCTTCTAGCTTTTCAACTGACTTTGCATCCAAGTCCAACTTTTGTTCAACTCTAGAGAATTCATCATCTTCTTGCTTTTTTAGTGTTCTGATATTTCTGGCTGTACTGTCTTCCAAATCTCTTACTCTTTCTGAAAGGGATTTGATTCTTTGGTCAACTTCATTAATTTTGGAAGTAACTTCTGTATGTATGAACTTTGCTTCAGATTTTAAACCACTAGCATTTGTGTTCATTTCATCCAGGCTTCTTCTCCAGGAATTTGTAACATTTTGGAACTTCTCATTAATGCTCTGCATCTTTAGAGAGAGAGTCTGTTCATTGTTCTGAATATCATTTATGATGTTATGAAGAGAAGATATTTCCTGCCCAAACTCAGTCATCACAGAGATGGATGAGGCAGCTTCTCGTAGGATACTTTCAGAAGACTCAAGCTGCATTTACAACACAAAACAATGTCTGTGTCTACTTAACAAAAGTAAGAATAGAAAACCATTTCCATTTATTAAGAGAGAATAAAGTCCCTTAAAAGCCACTGTACTTGTTACAAAGCTCCTCCATAATGCATTTCCATGTTTCATCTTTAAAATATTGTTGATTAACCTAGCATGAAAAAGTCATGGAAAAAAAGATATGTCTCTTGTTGAACTTCTATAGAATATATGCAATTTTCCATGCTTGGGTTTTTTTGTGTCCAAACTACAGTAAATCCCATGCAACATTTTGCAATCTGTTGTATATAAATATCCAAATTACATCATGTATAAATGACATTTTTCTGAGATCAGTGCTGAAACAAAATCACATGCCATGAGCCATGCCATGCTACCATCATTATCTGTAAGGTATCAGGGATAATTTGGCACCAGCACAGCTTTTCTACTTGATAATGTCACACTGGTAGTATTTTTTTCATTACAATCGTATTTTCTTATCTATCACTCTATTATGTCTTCATTTTATTAGAACAGGTCTGCTACATCAAAATGCTGGTAAATTTTCTTCAAATCAATGTATGTTAGAATCGCACACGAAAGAGGACTGGTAGAATGAAACGTGCACATATGTACGTTCTTCAAAATAGTTTAGTTACTAAAAATAATACTGAGATACAACCACTATATTCACATATTGGAACAATGGCATAGAACAATATGCTTTGTCACACAAAATAGTCTCTAAAGACCTATTTACAGGCAAGTAAAACACATTATGAAAACTTATTTTAAAACAGTCAGTTAAATTAACAAAATAACGATGAAGTAAACAATGACAAATGTTCACCAAAGATTATCCAATTAAGATATTAATGATTACCTTTTCAGAAATTAAGTTTACTTTATTTCCCACATCCAGGATTTTTTCAGCTTCTTGCTGTAAGAAATTGTACTTTCTTTCCAGGACAGCAAATTGACCTGACTGCTGGAATAGAAACCTGCAAATTTCAAACAAATAAACAGAAAGCATAACTACTTAATTAGTATATATTAAGTATTCCATGACCTGATTCACAGCAAATTGTTACTGGAGGGATTTGCGTTCACAGAATTTGCTAGATCAATACATGAGAGAAAAAAAAATTAATGAAGTTGGTCTGTCTTGATACTGGAGTTACTTTCCAAAAGAGGTAGGACAACAAGGAAGCATCCATAGATGTCTTTGCTTTTACACTGCATGCTAAGGTAACTAAGGCACTGATGCTGCTAAGATATTTTAAAACATCTTTAACAAAGATATTTGACCTTTACTTTAAACACTCTACCTGATGAACAGTTTATTACACTACTGAGCAAATTATTTACAGAAAACTCTATTTCACTTCTTCTGTCCAATTATTTGTTGCCTGCCAAATGAGCACTTACTGTCAGACTAAGTTGCTCTTCAGGTAGATGTAGTCTCCAAAGCAGGTATTTAGAATTCATGAGCAAGGCACCTTCAACAGGATGTAACAGATGGAGCTTCTATAGTAACTCACTGCACATCAATGTTTCCATGCTTGTGAATACTGCTACTCTTCCCTTGATCCTTCTGGCTTTAACAAGTTTCTATAGGCACTTAGCCCAAGCACTCTGTTAACATGTAAATCATACAGGCCACAGAATACAAAAGAAAATACTAAAATCCTCTTTAGAGAGTTACCTACCAGCTCACCACCAGGCAAACAGCAAGGGAAATGATACTCAAGCTTGTCCTTGAGTCCATCCAAAAAGAACTCTGATTATTGCTGGTTCTGGGACTTGCCAGCTTCCCATAATTATTGTGTTTCTCAGCCTTCTGTGAACCTTCACTGGTCTTGGATGAAGAAATACCTTTTTTCCTTGGCTTAACTTCAGACATTTTGTGGTTTTAAAAAGCAGAAGCAAAGGAGTGAGCTAGAAAAAAAAAATCAGAAAGGACTAGTATTTAGTTCTTACTTTTAACTTTTAAACATCCTCAAACATAAACTTTTTCTCTTTAAGTACACAATGCACCCCCAAAAACGTTTCTTTTGGTATTTACTATGCTTCCTAGTTATGTGAACTTTTGTAAAGTATCATAATACTTCCATTTCCTTTCTATATTACAGAGCACTGCTTTTATATTTTCTCCTGAGTGAACTGACTTTTCAAGCTTAAGCTAATTTCACCTTTCCAGAAACATTTAGTCTGCTGTAGAATAAGCTATTTTAAATATGTATTTAAAATCACAAGGACTAAAAGCATATTTCTTTTTGTAGCTCACGACTGTCACAAGTTCATCAGCAATTCCACTGATGAACTTGTGTTTTACCTGTAGATTTAAAAAGGAATTCTTACTACACCACACAAAAAGGGGAAAATTAATTTTTCTATCCTAAAAATAAAATTACAAATCAAGCTTTAATTTAGAAATAGCTCTGTTGTAATGATTTGATGTCATCTGTAAAACCACAAATGTCAGTTAACAAAAAGTCACAATAGAAAAATTTGGAAGATTCATTAAATCATGCCTCTAGAAAAAAAGAAAAACAATAACTTCCTCTTGATAAAATTAAGGTCCAAATAGATTGAGGCAATATGAATCTCCAGCTCATATTTTAACCAACCAAGTGAAGCACACAGTGTAGTTTCTAAGCCTAAAATCTTCCACCATACTGCTCAAAATAGACTTGATCCTTGGCGGAGTTGCTGTAGCCTAACTTGAGACCAAACTGTTGTGCTGATTTTTTGGATCACTTTGCAGCGTTGCTGCTTAGTCACATATCAAAATATAAATATTTGGAGATACTTACATAGTCACATACAGGGGTAAAAGGCATTGTTTAAAATCTAATCTGTCATGCAGGTAGCTTAGAGCTGTTTGAGTCGCAGTACTAGGAAGCACGCTCTAAGCTTGAAGTATGGAGGCAAAAAGGTTTTAATTAAAAAAAAAACAACCAAAAAACCAAAAAAAGCCACTAAAACAGAAAAATGGTATTTTTAAGCTTTTTAAACAGCTTTGGGTTCGAGAGCACGTATTATGAAGTTAAACTGGAGGGGAAAAAAAAGAAAAAGAGATCTGAACAGCAGTTAGGAGAAGAGTATAACAGAGAAAAGAAAAGCCCTGCTTCAAAAGGACGGCTTCAGCGCGCAGCCCGGAGCGGTGCAGAGGGATGAGCCGCAGCTCCCCGGAGACCCTCCCGGAGCGCCGGCCGCGCTGGGTGCGGGGCACCCGGAGTGACCCACTGCCCCCAGAGTGACCCCAGAGTGACCCACTGCCCCCTCCGCTCCCCCAGAGTGACCCACTGCCCCCTCCACTCCCCCAGAGTGACTGACTGTCCCCTCCACTTCC
>VZTG01005436.1:964875-1054458 GCA_013397845.1 Melanocharis versteri | reverse complement strand
GCTGTTTTGTTCGCCGCTGGCAACAGCGGCACGGTGCGAGTTAACCCTTTGTTTTGGGTGTTTGTGGAGCGATTGCTTTTGTATTTGCTTCGCGCGTGGCGTTATTATTATTATTTGTTTTTTTTTCACCGGGGGGCTCTCGCGTCCCCTTTCCTCCGCGGTGCCGTGGGGTAAACGTAGGGTGGAAGGCTTTCCTAAGTGCGTAATTTTCAGTGAAAATAGGAAATTCTGTCAGCACGGCGGAAGAGGTACTCCATCACGGGATTATCCAGAGGCAGCTGTTCTACATCTACCCAGCTCCTGAAGGAGAGGGTGCCGGAAAAGGTGAACGCTTCTGCAGGCACCTGCATAATGCTCTGTGGAGGAGTTTGGACTTGTTTATGGAGCTTTCCTGGCGGGAGTCTGATCGGAGAGAGCGTTTGGATCGATTGGGACTCTCGGAGTCGCTGATCAGTTCTTGAAAACCTTTACGCTGTAGTCAATAGTTTTCACTTTCTGTTTTCTTCAGACATTTGGTTTTTTATGATATGGAGGAAGAATGCAAGTTTAAAGCTGTGTGTCCAAATGCTGGTAAAGGAAAGTATAGCGCAGTCAGTGGCAGTTTTGAGTGCTCCGTCTTCCATCATCTTCCTTGTATGGAGTCTTGAACTTGGAGACAGCAATGCGTTTATCCCGTGCAATGAGCCCAGTCCTCTTTCTCATCCTGTTGTCCCAATCACGTGACCCAAGGACTTTAAAAACATAGAGGGATGTAGTGGGTGGGGAGAAGACCTTTTATAGAGACATTTTGCAAGTTGCTGGTATACGAGAAGCTCGTAGTGTTTGGTTTTGTAGTTCTGAAAGTGTTCATAAACAAATTCATAGGAATAGGGAAAAGAATTTGTATTTTCAGAATTAGTAGGTGCTTTGCTACTTTTTCTGATTTTAACACCAAAATTTATAAGCTGTTTTAAAACTTCTTTCCTCATGCTTGTAAGTTGTGTTGCCATTCTGACTTGACTTCCCCTCCCTTTTTCACACTGAAGGAATATGGATGTCAAGAGTAGAAACTACTTGCTTATGAATCGTCAAGCACTGGAAAATGACATCAAGACTTCTTATATTATGGACCATATGATTTCTGATGAAGTACTAACATTACAGGAGGAGGAGAGAGTGAAGCAGCAGGTAGAATTATCTCTCACTGCTATTTATCTTCCTAGTCTATGCACATATTTTACCATCGTTTTTAAAAATAGTAATTTCTGACTAACTAATTCCTGGATTTGTCAAATTCTGAAGTGTATGCCTAGTACACAGTCTTTATTGCACTTTGTAAGGTTGAGTGAAGGGCTTGGTAAGTTAGAGGCTATTTCTATAACTATAAATAGTCTATAATTTATGGAGTGAAAGATTAAATGATTTCTAAGGTTTCTGAGTTTTATATAATACCTCTTCTAATTTTTTTTCTAGAATACACAGAAGGAGCGAGCAGCTATGCTAATAAACATTATTCTTACAAAAGATAATAATTCATATAGATCCTTTTATAATGCACTGCTCCATGAAGGGTACAGAGATCTTGCTGCGCTTCTTCAGGACGGCATCCCTGCTGTCTCGTCTGGTAACAGAAAGAGTTCAATGGATGGAATGACTTCCTACGGTCAGTGCAACTACAGCAATCCCTGTACTTGAGCGTGAACACAAGTTGTCTTTTTCATTCCTTAGAAAGTGACTATGTGTAATATCTGTTCCAGTGAAAAAGGAGCGGTTGGTGCATTTGTTTGTTTTGGTAGTGTAGTAACTATGTCTCTATTTCATCTACTTAATATGGCAGGAGAGTTACAACAGTTACAACTTTTATAGGTCATCTTGAAAGTGTTCGTATTAAATAATGCTTATTTTAAAAGGCAGGAGACCTGACGCTTTCACAGTTTTCTCAAATTTGTAACATTTTCATTGTAAGTGAAAGAAGACTCTTCATTTATATGTATTAAAAGAAAAACTTGTAGCATCCAAAATTCTGATATTTATCTTGAAGAGTAATCTGGAATCTCTCAACCTTCATTGCAAAAGTCGATCTAATTATTAGGTTACTTAATTCTTTCCACCAGATCTTTTAGTTACCCTATATAAGTTCCATAACTTTTACCTGCATTGTCATCAGTATCATCTTTGACTGACGTGAAATAAATTTGTAGTTTCTAAAGGGCAGAACCTTCTAACTGCATATGACTAACTGCCATATTTACTGGCACTCCACATTTAATAAGTGTCAAAGGCATGTGGAGTTTAAGGCTATCTTAGATAATCAAAGTTTATCAGTTATGTCGCTCCATATGGCCACAAAGTTGGCAGATGAAGTGCACATTTCCTTTCCTGTTATGCTTTACCTCTTTCAAGTCATGCTATCTCAGCTTAAATCAGTGGAAGTCTTGCTTGGACCCCAGTGCTGTGCTGTGAACTGCCAAGGAAAGGCCTTACACAGCATCCTTTCTTTTCTGCTGCATCCGCAGTGTGGTGACTTCTGGCTGAGAAAGCGACTTGATTGTTGGGTATAGTGATGTTGAGCTCCTGTCTTTGCCACGGTTTCCACGGGAGCTGTTAATTCTCTTTTCACTTCTAGGGGTTAATGTAACAAGCTTTCTCATGCAGTTATTAATGTGAACACTAATTTAGGTAGGGGGCTAGTTACATGCTAAGTAATTTATTTCCAAAAAGCAGTATTTTTTCAGTATTTGGTATTTTGAGTACAGCAGTTTTTAGGGCATTTTTATGGGACATGAGGTGGGGCAGGAGCCCACTAGTTATTTTATGTGAAGAGTTGCTTGGTTGGGCTTGAAGAGGCATGACATGTAGAACTCATGTTTTATTTTGCTGTGTCTTGTTCTTAACTTTAGTGAAAACCATTCTCTGCGAAGGAGGCGTGCCACAGAGACCAGTTGTGTTTGTCACTCGGCCAAAACTGGTAGATGCTATTAAAAAGAAACTGTACTGCTTGGGAAGTGATCCAGGCTGGGTCACAGTTTATGGAATGGCAGGCTGTGGGAAGACTGTTTTAACAGCAGAAGCTTTAAGAGATCCTCAGCTCTTGGAAGGTACTTTTATATAAAAGTATTTTTGTAAAAATCACTATAGGTATACGCATATTGGACATGTATGGTGCAATATCATATGCCATCTTGAAAGTGATTTAGACTTCTAAATTCCTTAGGTGATTCTGAAATGTTTGCTTGCAGCACACAACTGTCCTAACCATTTAGGGTTCTAGAACCACCAAGTATTTTATTAGTTTGTAGAAAAAGGTTTTGAATAGCTTTTCACCTTAGAATCTGCTTCAGTTTATGAGAGTAGATGCATTTACTTGAAATTGTTATTTCTGTTCGTGCAAAATGATATATCTAGTTTTATTCCTTTTGGGCTTGTAAAGTCCTCAGACTCCTCTCCTTGCTATGTGAGTTTTAAAAAATCTCGCTATAACTTTTGCTTATTTTTAATAGTGGCAGGCATTTGTGGGTGATTAGTGTTGCCTTATCTTAAAGCAGATCATAGATGAAACCATTTAATGGTTTTTTTTCTATTTTATTTACTTTTCCCTGCATAGGACACTAGGAGGAGAAAGTAGGACTTGGCATTAAAATAAAATGATGTAGGGATAGATACTATATCATTTTCTGCTACAGCTGACTCTTCTAGATGTCTTCTTGATCACTGTTTCAGGATTATTTTTATACCCCAAACTCTAAACTCCTGCAGTACTACAGGGTTAAAAATGTAAATGCTAGGTCAGACTAACAGAAAGATGGATGCAGAAGGGGCTGTGGAGGGACAGGCATGAAGATGTGTAGGAAGGAGGGACAACAGCATCAGTGATGGTGTGAAATTTCTGTGGGTACTTGCGCTTTAGAGTCTGTTCCTTTAAAAATGAACAGGAGTGGTCTTGTAGAATCACCCTTTGGTGTTAATAGTAGAGTTGCAAGGATGGCTTGCAATAGACTCTACAGGCTTGTGTTTTAATTAATGCTGACTTACTACCGTAAGTTGCTATTAAATATTTAAAATTATTTAAGAGGTATAATATGATTAATATTGCTTTTCTTGTCAGATTACTTTCCAGGAGGAGTTCACTGGATCTCCGTTGGGAAACAGGACAAAGCAGGGCTCCTAATAAAACTTCAGAATCTCTGTAGTAGATTGGAACATGACTCCACTCTTTCACAAAGGCCACCACTTAACATTGAGGAGGCTAAAGATCGTCTTCGTTTGCTGATGTTACGCACGTATCCCAGGTGATGTCAGTAAAATCAAACACTATTTTTTTAACTGGTAAAACTTTGTGGAGTAACTTTGGTCTAATCATCTGAGGTGTCTGCGTTGTGGTTACATGTGTCTGTGGTGTGTATTTTGGTTTTTTAATCTACTTCCTGACTTAGGCTAATAAGGCTTCTGCTAACAACATATGTTAATCAGCTGTGCAGGAGTTGTATTTGCTTGAAAAAGCAAACAGTGACATAGTGAAAGATGGGATTGAATAGTGAAAGATGGGAACAAACAATTGGAAATAAGGATTACTCTAACTTTCGGTGTTCTCATTGTATGTGTAGACTGCTTTACTGATATGTGAGGATCATACAGCAGAAAAAAGGATGTGTATCACTGCAGAAAATTCTTCCAGAACAGCATGTGTCTTTAAAAAGTGTTTGGTCTAGAGGTACCAAAATGAAAGCAGGTTTTCATGATGTGACCAATTATTGCGAAGAAACCAGTGTCTTTCTCAGTCACTGCATGACTTTTTTCACCTTTGAGCAATAGTTTTTGTTATTCATTGAGGATTCATTACTCTCTGGGAAAATCTGTACTCAAGTAAATAAGCCTGCTTGTCAGTGAGTTATCTTGGGAATAATACTCCAGCCTTTTGATCTTTGTAGATAACATAGAGTATAATACTGGCATTTTTGTACAGGGCAAAAAAAAAGTCTTTCTCGTGAAGAAGAGATGTGGAAAATATTGACAGGTCCTCCAAAAGAAATCTATCAGATGAAAGTGCACTTTTCCTTGAAGGATGTGAAGTGGTTGTCTCCACTGACATATTTCCGTTGTTATTTCTTGTTTATTAACAAACAAAACAAGTCAAAACTCTTCAATACGGAAGTGGGCATGGGAGGAAGTAGAGGGAAATGTGCTGGGGAGTCAGGTTAGTAACGAGTGCAAGTGTATGGGAAACAAAGCTTCACTGGTTCTGCAGCTTGGGAAGGAGCTGGCTCTGCTCTGGAATTCTCTTTGGCGACAAGAAGTCACTTTAGCTACGTCTGAATTCAGACAGCCAACCCAGTACATCTCCTGGGAATAAAGTATTAGACAAAGGATTCAGATTGTGAAGCCAGCATGCTTCTTGGGATTAAAGTATTAGTCAAATGAAAAATTGAAACTGTGATATACTTTAAAATAAGAAATTACAAAATTTATTCTCCTGTGATTGTTATCACAGTTTTGTTTGTTGGTTTGGGGTGCTTTTTTGTTTGTTTTGTTTTTTCTTTGTTTTAAGAGGGTTTTTTTTAATAATCCTAATTAGAATTTAGGATTTGTGGGTGTGACTGGAGGAGAAAAATCAGTGGTGCCTAATGAACGGGAGGACTTTGAAGTCCTCAGATTAATTAAAAACATAAAATCAGGCTGTAATTCATGCCACCCAGCATATTTTCAATTGTGAAAGTGACGCAAAACAAGTCCTTTATGGCTATGATATTATTCTTGTGAGCCCTCTGATTTATGAAAAGGGTATTAATAGAGGAGTTGTATAAAAATGAGATAGGGGAATCCAAGACTTAAAAGTATCTTCGAGAATGTGGTATGATGTGTATGCACTTCTTCAAGGTGGATCAAATCTGTATTTATAGGCTTTGATGGCATAAGTGCCACTTAGCTGAACAAAAATGCGGAAGTTTTGTCATGCTTCAGTGGGAGTTGGACAACTTAACCAGCAACTAGTGGAGCGGAAAATTCCATCCCTTAAAAAGGGTAGTAAATGTAAACAATTTGTGAGATTAGGTGTCAATAACGAAAACTCACTGAATGCAAATAATTGGTATTTCTTTTCATGCATCTACTTGCCAGCTAGGCTTTTTGACTTCTTGCTCCCTTAAACACAATCTTTTAAAAACAGTTTTCAGTAACTCCTGCCATACATAGGCAGATGTAGGGAAGTCTACTGTGCATTATTCTGGTGAGATTCCATGTAGGAACCTGCAAATGTGGCTGACCATAGGATTGGAATATGTAGTCACTATGAAATGTCGTTTATGCAAGAAGAGCTTTGCCATTCAAGACAATTGCTTCACAAGAGGATTAGTCTCATATAGCTTTCCAAAGATACGAGAACAAAATTGAAAACTCTTTAGTCAAAAGGAAACTTAAATGCTTTCCCACAAAGCTTATCACTAGCCCATGTCAGAGTTATCTAGTCTTATACAACTCTTTTCTTCATTTATGATACCTAGTGACTTGAACTAGTAAATATTTCTGGTTTTCCTGTCGTCTACTCGTGGAAATGTTTCTCAAAACATTGGTGTTTACACTTCACTTGTAGCTATGAAATAATAAATGGTAAAAACCTTTTTGAGACAACTGCATTCAGCTTCTTGCACAGTGTTTAATCACAGAATCACCAAGGTTGGAAGAGACCATCAAGATCATCATGTCCAACCATCAACCAGGCACCACCATAATCACCCCTCAACCATATCCCCAAAGTGCCACTTCCAGACACTTCTTGAACGCTTCCAGAGACAATGACTCCAACACCTCCCTTGACAACTTATTCCCGTGCTTAACCACTCTTTCAGGGAAAATTATTTTTTCTGATACCTAATCTGAACCGCCCTGGTGCAATTTAAGGCCATTTCCTCTCATCCTTCCACTTGAGACATGGCAAAGAGAGCAGCTTCCACCTGGCTACAACCTCCTTTCAGGTCATAAAGATTGATAAGTACCTCCCTGAGCTGCCTTTTCTTTCTTTTGATTGAACAACCTGAGTTCCCTCAGCTGCTCCTCTTAGGACATTTTCTAGACCCTTTACCAGCTTTGTTACCCTTCTCTGGACATACTATTTAGATACTCTACATACTAGTATAAAAAAATTATCCAGTGATAATTTGTAAATTCTGAAAATGTTTTTTCATTATTAAAATGCAATACTTTATTTTAGCATTAATAGTTGGTCTGAAGTATTTCTTCGTGCACTAGGTCTCTTCTGGTCCTGGATGACATTTGGGATTCCTGGGTGTTAAAAGCATTCGATAATCAATGTCAGGTGCTCATCACAAGCAGGGACAGGAGTGTAACAGATGCTGTGGCTGGTAAGGAACAGTTTCCTCTCCTGCGCCACAGGTTTTATGTGTCTGTGTCTGCAGTTTGTTCATGTGAACTTTCAAAAGAATCTGATAGAATCTGTCTATCAATTTGTGCACAAGTGGCAAGGTTTTAGAATTCTGCTCTGTTAGACTTTATGCTCTTTGTGCAATAGGTGTTGTATGTTATCCTGAAAGTTACATGTTTACATTGAAGAGTGCAGTGATTCTCAACAGAATAAATTAACCTCTGTGACATTGATGTTGTTAGACTGGTTATCTCTACACTGTTCAGCAGTGACTGCTCATAAGGCATTTGTAATTATTAGCTTATAGTCTATTTTTTTCCATGTATGTATCTCTAAAGCAAGCTGATTCTGATAAGTAGAATTTATATTCTTCTTAGTCCTATAAAATACTATGCAAAAAATCATGAACCTTTGCTCCAGATTTTACTTGGAAAATACTTTGAATTTCCATAGGGTTTTTTACATTCGTTGAAATTTTTTCCATGTTTCTGTTTCTAGGCAATAAATACGAGGTTCATGTGGAAAGTGGACTAGCACATGAGAAAGGACTGGAGATTTTATCCCTTTTTGTGAATATGAAAATATCAGAACTTCCAGAACAAGCTAACTCTCTTGTAAGAGAATGCAAAGGTATTCTAGTTGCTCTTTGTTGTACAATTTGCCACTGAATGTAGTTTTTTTCTTCTATATTTCGACTTAAAAATAGAGAAGGGAACATCCTTTAATACTGTATATGTTAAGTAAAATACAAGTGCTTGTTAAATATTTTGGGGTTTTTTTTTAAGCTAAGCAGAAGTTTCATGTTGATTTTTGAGTAGTTTTCTTCAGTATATTTTCTCTCTGCACCACAATTACGCTTAAATTTGGTGAGTTTGCAAATGTCTACACGGAGTGCATATTTTATTTGTCTCTCCTCCACACCTCAAGAATTTAATCAGTGTATTGGGAATATTACCTGATTCAGTCACTTGACCATCAGCTGTTGGATTGTGTTCCTTGATGACTGCTAAAATTGATTTAATCTTTTCCTTCAGGTTCTCCTCTTGTGATATCCTTGATAGGTGCCTTACTACGAGACTTCCCCAGCCGCTGGGAATACTATCTCAGGCAGCTGCAGAATAAGCAGTTTAAAAGAATAAGAAAATCTTCCTCCTATGACTACGAAGCCCTTGATGAAGCAATGTCCATAAGTGTTGAGCAGCTGGATGACAATTACAAAGACTACTATAAAGACCTCTCTATCCTCCCAAAGGATGTTAAAGTACCTACTAAGGTAATAACAGCAGTGCAGAAATCTTGTTATTTTTAGTGAGATACAAACAACAACCTTAAAGGATTCTTAAAATTTATAATTGTCATGTATAACTTATACGGTATGTAACTTAATAATAATTGCAAGATTGGGTAGATTTGTTCCATTATTGCATCATGACTTGTATTGTTAGTAGTGAAACTAAAATAATCATAACTGAATCAATACATTCATAATGTTTAAGTTTAATCTGCATTCTGTATATTGTTCTTTAATTAGCTCACTGAAAGCTTAAAAACTGTTATGTGGAATTTGTCTCCTTTTTCAATCACCATAAATCAGCACAAATAGCCAAAAGATAGGTTAACTTGTAGTATCTGTCCTGTGGTTTGGTATGAAGGAATTGGTAACTTATTGAATTGGTTACCCTTTGTAATGTATCTATATTTGTTAGTATGCATTTCATTGTCAGTTAATTGGTATCCTTTTATAATATTCTTACAAATCATGTTATGGCTTGGTTCTGATTATTTTCTCTGTTAATGTGTTAATATTTTTTAGGTTCTCTGTATTCTTTGGGATATGGAAACTGAAGAAGTTGAAGATATACTACAGGAATTTGTTAACAAATCACTGTTGTTCTGTGATCGTAATGGGAAGTCGTTCCATTATTATTTACATGATCTTCAACTTGACTTTCTCACAGAAAAGAATCGCAACCAGCTGCAGGTAGCATATCAACTGATACTTGCATTCAACTTGAATCTCCAAAGCTGGGCATTTTTCAGAAAATGTTGCTTTGTTAAATGGTACCTTGAGTAGGCTTCATAGCATAGGTCCAGACTAATTTTAACTTAAGGCTGACCGATTAAAAATATTTATTTTCAACTGGAAACTGTGGAGGGATTTCTCAGTGGTTCCATTTGCAGCTAAGAGACTGAACTGAGAGGAGACTCTATAACTATTATTTCTCTGTCAGATGTTTCCAGCAGGAGATGTAATGTTCCACTGTTGATTCCAAAGACATCAAGACAGTACCAGAATAGGAAATTTCTTTAATGCAGAGAAATGCTTCTTGCTCCCTTTCTTTCAGTTTAAGGCAGTACTTTCAGGAAGATGACCTATAAGCCCGGCTCAATTTCAGTTCTGAAGGACAAGGCAGAAAGCATAGATATGAAGAAAAGGCAAGTTTTTTGACTTGCTTTAGATCTACATATGTAAGGGTCCTTTTTTTGTTGGCTACCCACATTTAAGATGAAGAGAGATTTGGTAGCTAATCTCAGTCTGAGAAGGAAGGTTAACAGCTTGCTTTTCTATCTTTTAATATCCAGAGAATATTTTTTCAGAAGTCTTTAGCAATAAATTAGGTTAGGTGTACAGTTTTGGAAGGTAAGCTTTTTTATTTCATTTTTTGATGTATTACAGTTGAGAAATAATACTATTCCTCAGTGCTGTTTACAATGTAATAATAATAGTACTTAAAATTCCTCAATGCCGAAGGTGTGTTTTTCTTCACGTTGCAGGAGCTACATAAAAACATAGTAAATCAGTACAAGAAGTACTACAAGCTTAATACACCTGTTCTGTCTCAAGAGGATTGCATGTACTGGTATAACTTTCTAGCGTATCACATGGCAGGTGCCAGCATGCAGCAGGTGGGTTCTGGCACGTGTCCTTCGCTTCCCCTTTTCACCCACTCTTACCTCTGCTTTTCCCTCCAGGCCTTTTCCCAGCTGAGTCTCTCTTCCCCCAGACTTTAGTCCAGCTGGGTAAATACTCAACACAGAGTTTCTAGGAGGTCTTCTGATAATCACTGTCCCTTACAAAAACGACTTTATTTCTACCCTTTGTGTCTTGTCTTTTCAACTAGTTCTTGAGAATATTTCCTATGTTATACCATAATGGCTTGTATTTTTCTTTTGTTTTTAAAGAAGCTTTAATAAGAAGTCTTCTCTAAACCTTTTTGAAAACCCAAGCTCTCTTTATTGTATAATAATACAACTAAATTGATTTAATCAGAGAATTTTTATCAGTTAGTTACTTTTTTATCTTTGAAGTCTTGTTAGCTTTTTCCTCTTATACAGATTTGTGTGTAAAAATTCATTATTTGATTTCAATAGCGAAAAAAACCCCATGAAGAATTAGATGGGCAAGTCTCTTGTTTCCAGGATTGTCCCGGCACCTTAAAAAAATTGCTATCATTTTTGCCAACTACTGTTCTTTAGATATTGAGCTAGTATAAGATACAAATCATGCAGAAAGATTAATAATTGGTAGTTTCATTTGAATTTGAATTTCAAATGCATTGAATAGCATTTATTTCACGTGGACTCAAACCTTTTCATTTGAGCTTCTTTCAAGATGGTTCATCTGACTCATCATACAATACACTTTGTGGATTTATCTCTTACAGGAACCTTCATAATTAATGTTGGCTTTAAGTCTAGGTGTTTTGGATCATATTTATTTCATTATCTTAGTTTCTTTAGTTTAAATGTGAAAATGTTTTTAGTAGCAGCCTTTCTACATTTTGGAGAATTAGCTTCTCAGAAGTCTTTAGCCTGGCTCATTGTGAGTATGTACTTCCTAGAGTTTATATTCTATATGTCTTTTATTTTTCATTATTTAGACATGATTTCTGTTTGTTGGAAGGCTAATAAAGCTAGGAGGTATTCCTTTTCTTTGTTTAACGATGATAATATTTTAATCCTTGTGGTGTTTATTGATTTTAAGTTGGAATACACTTTAAACCTGTGCAGTGTTGTTGCTAAGCAGTTTTTTGAGAGGAGGTCTAAAGAAAACATTGGGCCAATACTTGTTAAAGATGGTCATCTAACTAACAGGGATAAAGAAAAAGTTCAATGCTTTTTTTTTCCTGAATTTTTAATAATACTGACAGACCTTGTCTGCTCAGCCCCCTGGTTTGGAGGACCATGAGTGTGGGAACAGGGACTTTTTGTGGACACAAATGTGAAATTGTAATGGACTGGCTGGATCAGTTGCATGTTCGAAGTCCTTAGGGCCTGGTAGGATACAACCCAGAGCACTGAAGGAATGAAGGATGTTATGGCAGGACTCCCTTGATCATCTACCCATGGTTTTAGGAGTTTCAGCATCTCTTAGGAAGATCAACAATCACTATTTGCAGTGATCTTTGCTAGACTGGACTAGAAGAAGCTTTTTCAGAGTTGAAAAAACAGGTCTTGTGTGCTGCAAAAGTCAAGAATTTCTCTATACCTCTGTCTCCTCTCTGACTAGCTGTATCAAAGAGCAGTTTAAAATAACAAACTTAGCCTTCTATACACATAATTTATGCCTGAACAATTAAGATGCAGGAAACAGGGAATTGCCTATGTTTTCAACTAGAGACGGTTGTACCAAAGCATATTAAATACCTAATGCAGTTCCTGTATTTTTCCCCCTAAGTAGATTCTGTTGTGAAACTTACACTCTGAACTTAAATTTGTATTTCTTCTAGGAGCTCCGTGATCTTATGTTTTCTTTAGATTGGATTAAGGCTAAAACAGAATTGGTAGGGCCTGCTCATCTGATTCATGAATACGTAGAATATAGTTCTATCCTGGATCAAAAGGTATGATACTAAAAGGTAAATGATCAGTCGGTTCCAAATATAATTTTCTATTTTGTAATTGCATTTTGTTGGATGTATGTATATGGCAGGTGTATAGAAAGCTTAAAAAACCAAAGCATGAAACCAATATTAAATTGAACATTAACTTGGAGAAGATAAAAATGAGGGAAACTCAGTTTTCTGTTTCAGTTTTAACTTCAGTGTGTAAGTGATTGGCCATGCAACTGAATAACTAAAGTGATCAATACCTAGTGGTGGGTACATAAGGTACTCTGCTTTTGAGGAGGTGTAGAATTATGCTGACCTCTTGTAATAGTCTTTCTGATATTTCATACTGCTTATTGAATAAATCACTATTGCCAGTATTCTTTGTTTGAAAAATAAGGATATTATGCTTTCTGAATAGGATAATGAAATATTTCAATCCATTGTATATACTTGCTAATATAACTTAATAGAAAAATAGAGCTAAGGGCTTCTGTGAGAATATTAGCTGTATAGAAGTTTATAAGAGCAAGGAAATAAATCCTAAGATAAATCTGTGTTATCAAATGTCTGCTCTGTATTTAGGATAGCACAGTGCGTGAGAATTTCCAGGAATTTCTGTCTTTAAATGGGCACCTTCTTGGGCGGCAGCCGTTTCCTGACATCATTCAGCTGGGTCTTTGCCAGCCAGAGACATCAGAGGTGTATCAACAGGCCAAGCTACATGCTCAAAGAGAAACAGGAGCATTTTATTTGGAGTGGATGTAAGTAGCTGCAGTCTGTCTGCTCATATGCTGATCCCTTGACCAAGGAAATAATTTAATGTGCAACTAAATACCATGTATGGTAATAAAAGGATCTTTGTAGGAGCTGCTGGGGTTTTTTGGGGGGGTGGGGAAAGAAAGTGTAATTTCAAGAACTTGTGGTAGAACAGGAACCCTGAATATGTAAGGCCACAACGTGGTAATAATTACATAAAGATAAATTGAGTAATATATTTACTTCTGTATTCAGTTATTGTTCCTTTTAAATAACAATGCGAAGATGAAAATACAATACTTTGAATCTTCTTTAAATAGTTTTTATTTTAAAGTCAGAATTATACTGCAAGTACTGGGTATGTTAGAGTATGGTTTTAGGTTTTAAAGTAAACTGTGACTTTAAAAAGGAGAGCATTTCTTCTAACTTGCAAAATTTTATAAAGTAGCGAGATGGGAAATTGTAATCTCTCACAATCTTGAAATTTCTCCTATTTAAACAATTATTTGCTGTTATTGTATTTTTGGAAGTTGTTTAAGGAAAAAGTAAACAGATCTACACGTTTTCCTAGCCATGAACTATAGTCAGTTGACCACGTAACTCTTTTTGATTCTGTTTGATGTTTCTCTTCTGATATTTGTAGTACTTGGTGCTTATAAAACAGTGACTCCATGTCAAGCAATTATAGTAATAGCCAGGCAGATTAGTCTCAACTTTGAATATTTGGTTGTTTTATTTAGCAAAACTGTTTGGAAATTGCACAGTTCAGAAGAGTCAATATCCAGTTAGTTCAGAGTTTTCACCTTGGATGTGGGGGCATGCTGAAGAATGTGACTGAAATCAACAGAACAGAGAGAGATGTTTTGGTCATTCATCACCATGTCACTCATTACAGTGCCAGCTTTCTGTATTAAGATCTGGCTAAACAGGATGATTATGATTGCTACTAACTCTTAAGTTTTTGTTGAAGTGAGGCAAGAGTCATCTAAGGTGTGTTAGCTTCTGTACCTAATCTCAGATTGAAAAGCAGTGGTAGTCGCAGATCTTATTGAGCTATGTAGTGATAAGGATCGAGCCATTGTCATGAAAATTAAGGAAATTTGTGAAGATCTAAACAAATTTACAAATGTTTTTTAATATGCTTGAAAAGGAAGAGTTCTCCTGCAAGAGAACAAGAATTCTCAAGAAAAAGTTCATATTTGGAAATAGCATATTTCAGATCATAAAAATGTTATCCATGAACTTCTCTAAGCTGTAACTGTTGGACCACAATATAAACCTCTGAGTGAATGTTGGAATTTGTGTTTCCTTTATTCAGCATGAAGGCTGAGAGGTAAGGTGAAGTGGGTTGGTTGTTTTATTTGTTTATAAAGCTTGCTGCTCAAGATGTTTCAAAAAGTGTTAATCTTCTTAGAGATGATTTTGAATAATACAAAAGCACTCATCTAAATAATTGTCTTACCCTGTAGAAATAAAAAATCCTTGAAAAATCTGTACCGTCTGGTTGTTCGTCCACATAGAGATGCAGTTTACCATGCCTGCTTTTCTAAGGATAGACAAAGAATAGCATCATGTGGAGCTGATAAAACACTTCAGGTAAGATACCTATGCCTGAATCAAGAGATGCTATGTACCATTTCGAAAACATTTGTTAAACAGTCCTGTCACTTTTCTTCTGTTGCTATGTGGAAATACTTGGATCTAGATCATAATTGGAGACAAATTATTGAAAAGGATGTATTATTGCATAAACATCAAGTTGCATGTTCAGAATAGTAAGCATTATCTTCAAGAGCTAAGTGTTGTGATTTTAGGGTTTATACCCTCACTGCCCTAATGCATGAACGTGAGATGATATGGAAAAGGTCACAGCCCAGCAATGCACCCCAGCTTATTTAATATTTGCTTGCAAAAAATGTTATTTCCAGTCACAGTAGACTTTCTGCATTCCTGAAGAGCAAGCAGTAAGATGTTTTAGGTACAGCTGTACTATTTTTATGGGATGGTATTGGACATTTTGCCACTTTGGTGTTTAATTAGTGAAATGTCTTAATGCAAAAGAAAAATATCTGTGGAGAAAACCCCTGAAGCTGAGGACAGTTAAATTGGAAACAGGCCCAAAGTGCTTAGAAAGCAGATTAGAAGAGACAGAGAGGAACGTGACTAATATAAATTTGCCAGCAGTTTGCCTGGAGGGGAGTCAGCCAGCTCTCAAGAAAACTAGCAATCAGCCAGCCAGTAACCTGGTAAAGTACCCATATTCCAGACAGCCAAAGGTAAGGGAAAAGAACAACTTTGCTGCAAACCTTTGGTATTGTTTTGGATGCTTGAGAAGTTGAGTACTAAGTTGCTGTTCATTTGGCTACTTACTGTGTTGTTACTGGGTTTTTTATTTGCTTATTTTATTTGCTGGCCTGTATGGGATTATGATCATGGCATCCGCTTAAGGAGATGCCTGGTGAATGTACTCATGCTGTGCTGCAGTTGCTGTGCTGGGCTTCTGTACTTAATGGCCTCATTATTGACACTGCAGATTTCTTATTTTTTTCTTCATTTTACACTCCAAAAAATCTGTGGATTGCAATTGCATTTAAACTAAACTTTAATTGAAGAAATGATAGGAAAATTAGCCATAATCCTTTTTTCGTTTTTTAACTTTGAGCTTAAACATATTTTTTCTAATTACAGCTTAAGCTTTTTCGTTTTCAAGGTTACTTAAAAAAATGATTGCTAGATTAGGAGCAGATATTCTGCAGAACTTACTGTGAAGGTAGATTTCCTGTTACTTCAGTATTTATGTTCTTATTTGAACAAATACCAACCATTTAATTATCATTGGTATTCCTGTTCATTAAAAAAATAATCTGAAAAGTGCTATAAAGAGCACCTTGTGGTTTGTTTTAATAATTCAGAATATGTAACCTAAGATGGAAAGGGAGACCTGATTCCCACCCCCTGCCCACCCCACACTGTAAAGTTAAATCCCAGAATTTGAGGAAATTGATTAATATGTAGCACTTTTCCCCAGCTGTCCTTTCATTGCCTGTGGCTGACTTGAGACTGAAACGTGTCAACCTGTCAATGTTTCCCTACTTGTTTTTGGGTTTTTGTTCCGCTGATCATCAATTACATTGAAATTCCTACTTTATATGGATGGGCATCCCATACATGTAAAACTGGAATTTGTAGTTTTAAGAGTAACTTAGATTAGGTTAAAATATAGTGTTTTGCAGTTACTATTAAAAACACTTTAAAAGGGCATGGCTCTTGGCTTAAAGAATCGTGGTAGAACAGAAGTATTTTTAAAATCAGTTTTCACTAATTTTCTCTCTTACAATTTCTATCATCCTTGCAGAACACTGACTATAATTATGTTCTTTTCCCTGAAATTATGAATGCTTTCTAAAGTCAACCCATTTTTTTAAGAGCTTACATAAAGAGAGCTGTTTGAGATGATAAAAGAAATTTATAAATGTGTTTTAAAATTGTCTGCAAGTTAAAAGGTTTTACTGTTCTTTGATTTAGGTGTTTAAAGCAGAAAGTGGAGAGAGACTCCTGGAGATAAATGCCCACGATGACGAAATCCTCTGTTGCGCTTTTTCTGCAGATGGTGAATTTGTAGCAACTTGTTCAAGTGATAAAAAAGTGAAGGTAAGGGAATGAGGAAAAGGCCATTCTTTTTTTCAAACTAATAATTCTAATTTCTGTTTAACCAACTCAGCGCAGATTCTTAAGGCTAAAGGTGTTTTAAACTGTCTTAAATATTATGTGGATAATTCAATACTTGACAAACAGAAAAGCCTCACTTGTTACATAATATAAAAGATTCTTAATGTTAACATCATACGTGCAGAATTAACCACGTACTTTATTTGTATTATTGGCTGTTTCTTTTTAACTAGAGCATAATGTATGAATTCAGTCCTATTCATAACATGAGATGAATCTATCCATAATTCTTTTTTTAATGCTTCTTTTCTGTTACTTGTGAAATATTTGGGGTTTTTAAATTCCTCATTATAGTAGCAAAATCTTGCTGAAATTCCAGAATTTATCAGATTCTAATCTGAATTATGACCTTTCCCTTCATAATGTCTTGCTTCTTTTCTTAAATGTATAATCTTTCTCTTCAAAATATTTTGAGGTATTATTAGAAATATTTTAGGACTTTATCTGTATTTCAGCATAGTTTCCAGATTTTAAAAAATAATTACTTTAAATATATTTAAAAGTCTTTTTCATCTTTCGATTCTGCCTAGGTCTGGAATTCAAGAACAGGCCAGTGTAGATGTGTATACGAAGAACACTCCGAGCAGGTCAATTGCTGCCAGTTCAGTAACAAAAGTGGTCAGTACCTTCTAGCCACCTGCTCAAATGACACTTTCATCAAAGTAAGTGGAAAAGGTTGAGATTATTCTCATGCTGTTTGTCGTAACAGCATAGTTATTGATGTATAAATAATCTAAACACTGTAAAGTAATGGGTCTTTTTCAATGAGCCTGGTAGAAGAGACATGGCAACAGATCAAGTTTATTGACTACAGCTCTGTAATCAGATTTCAACAAGGCAGAATAGGAGTTAGTTTATACTCAGCAAAGGAGAACGGGCAAGTCCTCTTATTGGTAGGGCATGAAGGTGAGGGCTTTGGCCTGTTGATATTCAGGCTGTTCAAGACTAACTTGAGAGATTTCATTTTTGTTATAGTGTGTAAGCTACATAATTCTAATTTACAAAGCTGAAAAGGAATGAGGCAAGACAAAGCTTTTTTCTCAGTCCGAGGAAAGTTTCAGTAATTTTGTGCTGGTCAGGGGCCTTGTCTGCACTGCGTAGAAAGTTTTAACTAGATTTATGTAATTCTGATGTTAATAGTTTTCATGCATCTTACCAGACAGAGGTAAATTGTAGGGTAGCCTGGGGCATAGCATCCAGTCCACGAGCATGTGGGTAAAACTAAGAAAAAATAAAAGTGGTGTTTTGGTTGCCAGTGCATGATTTTGAGAAGAGCATGAAGGATCTGTCTTTGAATAATTCATGAATATGATGATATTTATATGCTTATTTTTCTTACAGATTTGGGATTTGAATGAAAAATATTGCAGAAATACGATGATAGGTCATGAAAATTCTGTCAGTCATTGCAGATTTTCACCAAATGATGAATATGTTGCTAGCTGCTCGACAGATGGAACAGTAAAGGTACACAGTATGTTTTTAAATCAGCCCTTTGTTTTGATGATGGATGGGTGGTTTTTGCATCAAATGCAATATATGTATAAGAAAATTTTGTGTCTGCATGATCAGCTTTAATGAATTAAAGCCCGAAACAGTTGATTATTTGTAATGCAAGATTTTGAAATGGCTTGTCCAGTACCAGGAAAAAAAAGTCGACTGCCTGTAGTTGCAAATAAATTCTAACTAGCCTCATTTTGAATATTTTTGCCCCCTAATGCACTTTGTTAAGAAAATTTGAGTGGGGAGTACAAATTGTTTAACCAGAAATAGTAGTAAGGTTTTAGGTTAATTGAAAGTTTTGTCATCTCTGAAAATGAATCACCAGGAGACACAAAAATTAAAAGCAATTTCCATGTGCCGTTTTCTTGTATGCACTAGAAGAGAGCTGAGAGGATTGTGTTTTTCTGAGAGTGTAAGTATTATTTTTATTGCCTTTAGTTGCAACAGAACTATGCTATTTCAGAATTGCATTTCTTAAAACACTGTTATGTTTCTATGTAGTTGCTAAATCAGGAAAGAAGGATTACTGTAGCTGTTGTTCATAAGGAAAAATGTGGTGAAGGGGACAGAAATATTCCATAGATTTTTGGCAGGTCCCTCAATGAAATTAAGGTGCAAAGCTAGATGTATACCAGATTTCTCATGGTGAGTAGATTGTTTATAGAGTTGCAGGGCAGGTGTTATTTTTGGTTTTGTTCTTTTGTGAAGTACAAGTTGAGGCAGCATTGTAGCTGGAATGATAGGAGTGAAAAACCCAAGGAGAGGGTTCTGCTACAGCATAATCCTCTTTGTGGTTTGTTTTTATTTCTTGATTTGTTTTTCTCCATTTTTCTTATATATAAATCATTTGGACCTGTGAATATTCTAGTGCTGTTTGTTGTCTGGGGAAAGTAACAAGGGCCTTTTGTTGTGCTCTATTCCCTGCCCTTTTTTCTTAAGAAGTAGTTGGGAGCTCTCTCCTGTTGTATTCTGTACGTACATCAGCAAAAAGAGATTGTGTCTATTTCCTGTATATTGCAGCTTTGGGAAGCACGCTCAGGAAATGAACTGAAAAGTATTGAGATAAAAGATTTCTTCAAAAATGCAGATGAGCAACTAGATGATGTGGAGGTTTTAGTAAAATGTTGCTCTTGGTCCAGAAATGGAAACATGATTTTGGTGGTAGCCAAAAATAAGCTTTTGGTAAGTACTTCACTTTAGTAATCTTTTGGAGGTAGTGTATTACAGTATAGAAAATTGCAGGTAGAAATTATGATTACAGATAAAATTCCAGGCCATTAAGATCTTTCAGATAAAAAGGTGCCTGATTTCAAGAGTGGGTAAATAATAATATGTGGTTAACAAACCTGTGACTTAAAGAAATACCTTCTGAATTCAAGAATGTACAGTGTTGAGCATATAAGCTATTTGTCAGTAGTGAAGTCATTCAAACAGCGTTTCTGTTGTAATTATGTTTTCACAGCTTTTTGATATCAAAACCTGTGGTTTGTTAACTCAAGTCATTGTCAGTCATCACAGTACAATCCAATACTGTGACTTCTGTCCTGGGGATGAGTTAGTGGCAGTTGCTTTGTCTCACTGTTCTGTTGAGGTAAGTGATTGTCTGCAATATACCACGGAAGACTACTTGTAATTTAAAATGTTACATTTGTCCTAATAGTTTCTTGTATGCAGAAATAAAACAAATGTAGCAATTTTAGCAGGCTTCTGGTGTGCTCCATTCTTTTTAATTTTAATTCTCTTCTTAAATTTAAAATATCAGCTGGGAAATAATGTTTTAAAGTTACATGTTCATTTTGGACTATGGAACCCACATTTATCTAAAATTAGACTAATCTACCAAGTGTATCTAATGCTACTCTTGTCACTCTCACGAGTATTGCTTAAACCAAACCAAATCCTCTCTCCTTCTGTGTGCTGGTACATAAGAAGGAAGGAAACATCTCAAATGACTTTGACACTAGCATGGCTAAAGTAGGTCTGTACAAATATCAGGTTTAGGGTTGGTTTGGGGTTTTTTGTTGTTACTGTTTGGGGTCTTTTGGTTTTTCAATCTATATGGTCCAGCTGAACTTGTATTTTCTTTAAACTGTGATTTTTTTTCATATGTCTTTTAAACTTATAGCTGTCAAAGAGGCTGCTGATTCAATTTCCCTGACCATTGAAATCTGATAAGCAGGCACAGTTCTTGTTATATCTGATTTCAAAATAAGAATTAAGAAAATACTAGAAGACATAGTAATTAAGTGTACTTCAACTATTTTCACTGTAAATGCAATCTAAATCCATTTGAATTTTTCTTCCATATTTTTATTGTAGTTATGGAATATTAAGTCTTTATCAAAAGTGGCATATTGCAGAGGACACACGAGCTGGGTTCACTGTGTGACATTTTCACCAGATGGATCTTTATTTCTGACTTCATCTGATGACCAGACAATACGTGTAAGATAACTTTTCTTTTTTGAAATATCTGAATTTAGATATGTATTATTAAGTTACTCATTTAAGGAATTGTTTATTGTAAAATTATGTATCATATAAAATACATAAAAATATACTTATGTATTTTGTATGTAATTTTATTGTCAATATAAATTTAAATATTTGTTATAAAATAATTTACATATATAATAAAATGTCCTGGATTTTTTGCTTTAATTACTATTTATCTAAATTTCCTCTATATCTATATGATTTTTTAAAGTCTGGTGGCACTTCAAGCATAATTATAACATTCTATTTTGTTTTACATTTTGTCTGAATTGCGAATTTTGAAGCTTTTTGGGGATTCTAGCAGACTTGATATGTTTCATTGTTAGATATATTTGCCTGTTAATATTTAGAATAGATTTCTGTAGTTGTAATGTCTCATTAAAACCTGTGAAAATAGAGCTATATCTCACCAAGGTAACCTTTCCCTTTCTCCCAAGTTAACACAGACATTCTTGAAATTTTGAAAGATACTGAAATATAGAAATCTGTACTTCGTATTTTTTGTAATTTGATTTTAATGCTGCTCTTTGGATTAGAAAACTTTGGATGTCACAGCTATGACTCTAAACACTGGAGACTCTTGTAGTCAGCCTGGAAAAATAGTTCTGTTTCATCTATTGGAATCACTATAGTGATTGCACCACTTTCCCTAGTATCAAAAACAGCAGAAGCATCATTTTCATGGTTTTAAAAAAATCAATGTTACTTGCAAATTTATAGGCCTTTGGTTAACACGTGCTGTTACTCAGCAAGTTTTCCATCTTGTTCTTTAATAAAGCTAATGAAATACTGTGTTCTTCAACAGATCTGGGAAACAAAGAAGGTGTGCAAGTCTTCTGATGCTGTGCTGAAAAGCGAACCAGATGTTGTATTTCACAATGGTGAAGTGATGATTTTAGCCATCTATAATCAGAAGCATTTACAAGTAAGCTCTATTTCTCAATATTTTAGTACGTTTGAATGTTACCTGCAAATCTCAGTAAGAAACTGAGGAAGCACTGAAAGAACCTCTTGTTCTTGGCTTTCAGGAGTTGGATCTGTAGCAGATGATTCAATGTATGACAACATTTTTGTATCTAGAAACTATAGGCCTAGTTTAGTAAGTGAAAAAATGAGGTTTGAGGGGAAATTTCTATACTGATGTTGAAACTGAGTCTGGCTGCAGAGGAACAGAGCTCTTATCCCTTCATGGGGGGATCTGTGGGCCCTCCAGGTGGCTCAGATGTGCACAGCAATGTGTAACGTGTGCAGCACCTATAGACCAGGTGTTACACAGCAAACCAGGTAACGCTTCAGAGCTCTGTGTAACAGCTGAAGGAATCATCTCAAACTGGGGCAGTGAGGGGTGTGAGCCCAGGTTTGTGCTAAAGAAAATAGTGGCTGCACTCTTACTACTGTGGGCCCTGCCACACCAAGTGCTAAGTATGCCAATATCCAAAGTGGTTTATGAAAGTAACTTGTAATTTTAAGTTTGTAACTGTTCCCTTTGGCATTCTTGGCTCTATATTGTAATTTATTTAAGTTTAAATTTTAAAATATTGTAATAACTTAAATACCTTCCTATTTTACAGCTTATCAATGGAAATACAGACAGTGTTATTATGCAGACAGCAGCCCAAGAATCCCCCATTTCCTGCTGTTGCTTAAGTGAAGATACTAAATTTGCAGCTTTTGGACAGGAGAGTGGAACAATAAAGGTATTAAATCCTAAATCTGATTTTAGAAGTAGTAGGAAAGCACTCTTCTTTATGCTTTTCCTTTTAAAATAAATGTCACTTGGATGACTTCGCACAATAATATTCTTCAATATAGTAATTCAATTTACATTTGTGAGTGATATCTAAATTAAAATAACGTAAAGGTAATGCTAATAATCTAGCTCTGAATTTCATTTTACCCAGACTAAGCTAATAGAAATTTTTGGTTGTTCCAATCCAGTGACTTAAAATCATGTATTTACAATCTCATGTTATTTACAAAAGACTTTGCATGTTCTCGTTTTCCTCAAGTGTGTCAAATAAATGCAATTATTGCATTCTTCATTGTAAAGGTACTACAGCTGTCAGATGGGAAAGTTCTGAAGTCCTGGGCGGCCTACAGGACATCTGTGCAGCATTGTCGATTTACACCCGATTGTCAGGCTCTCATCTTAAGTGCTCATGATTCACTTATACAGGTTTGGGCAATATTTAAGAAGATAATGCTGTAACTTACTTAAAATGAAGAGCTTTTATACTATAGGTAGTGTAAACTCAGTAAACAACTACTGTGTTCTGTATTGCTCCATCCAGGGGCAAGGGACTGTAGAAAGTGTAGCCTTTATTTATGCCTTATGTGGTAATGACTATTACAGATTTTCTATTTTTACTGCTGTGGATGATAGAAAGGCTTTGAGAAGAGTAAAAGAAACATTAGATGTCAAACAAGGTGACTCAGCAGTTCTGAAATGAGGGTTTGGGATGCTGCAGGTCTGTCAGTGGGCTTGCTTCTGCTGTCTTGGGGAATGATGTAAAGTCTCCGAGCGGGCTGGTGTGCCCACCCCGTCCAGTGCAGTGCTGAATACCGGCTAGAAATAGTGGCTGCACTAATGTGGGCTCAAATTAGGAGCCTCTGCCTCTCAGCAAGGTAGAGTGGCTCCGGAGGTGCATTCTGGTGTGTCTGTGTTAGCATTTATCCACCTCAGGGGTGCAGTTCTGCAGTAAAGATCCGTGTCTCCGTCCGGGCTTGCTGAGCCCTAGTTTGCCCTGCAGAGCATTTCAGAGTGCTGACAGGGTCCCTCAGCCAGAGCAGTGGTCCTGCTGCCCAGGAGCCTCCAGCCCACACAGCCGAACCTGGAGTTTGAATAAAACCTCCAAAGCACTCCTGGGTGCTGATCCTCACTCAGCCTTGGGGTCTTCTCCCGGCTGTGCCGTGGGAAGCGTTTCTGGCGGCCCTGGGCTCCCTCCGGTGGGCAGCGCCTCGCTCAGACCTCCGGGACTGTCACCTGCACACGCTGCTCTCCGTTCACCCTGCTGCAGGAAGCTGGTCTTTCCAAAACTATTACATCACTGCCGTTTAGAACAAACCGATGATAAGAGCGTCTGTAGAAATAATTGCGCTTAACTCATCTGGCAGTGAATAGTTGAATTAAAAATAGAAGTGTCATTTTCTTATAAAAAGGCAAAGCAAAATGGCAGTTCATTAAAAATGCCCTTTAAAAATATAAAAGAAATCTAATTTAAGTAAGCACAATATGAGGTCTGTCAGGTGAAATAAGTCTATATGTTGTAATGATGAAAGGTTTAAAACCCCAAACTGCTGAGGTACCTAGAAGTTATTGTTTTCTTTCTGGTTTTTTTTTAAATTACCAGTGAAGTTTAAGTATCAAATTCACTTTGAAAATAAGATTATGTGTGTATTATAGGGAACTCTGTCGTAGATTGACCATTATATACTATGGCACCTTCAATCTTCAGCATCTCTATTATGGATCACTTCAATATCTAACGTTTTAATTAATCACCACCACCATAAGAACTTGTTATTAGTCCTGTTACTTAAAAGTAAAAAGTTAGTTCATGCTTCTTATGTTTGCTGTTTCAATTTTTAAAAAGAATATTTAATTTTTATGATTAGGTATGGAATTGGCAATTGAGCGAATGTGTGTTTCTAAGAGGGCACAAGGAAGCAATCAAGGACTTCAGACTTCTGGAAAATTCAAAACTTCTCTCTTGGTCATTCGATGGAACTGTTAAGGTGAGTAAAAGGCTGTGAATTGACGAATCACATCAAATACGTTTGATTGTCTCTTGTAACATTTGGTATTTTCTACATTTTGTGTGGACACACATTTTACTGAATCAATTGTAAAATGTAAGCTGAGTTTTAAGAAAAAAATTTGGATTTTTTTATTCTTAGTAAGATCTACACTGTTGTATTTTAACTATACCAGTGAGTATAACAAATTGTTGGCCACATCAGATCTAGCTGAGTTTTATCCCTTATGTATTGCTGTGTAAGATGCAAGTGTTTTAACCTTTTCACTGTGTTAAAAAAGTAACCTTTTTTTTCTGTATATCTGGTAGGTTTGGAATATTACTACTGGAGACCCAGAAAAAGATTTTTCTTGTCATGGAGGTGCAGTTCTTTCCTGTGCTGTTTCACCTGATGGTAGTAAATTTTCATCTACTTCTGCTGACAAAACTGCAAAGGTTGGTTACCTTCTGTACAGAGATAAAAATGATGCCTTATTTGTCCTGAAAAGTAATCTATATTTTTTATTTTGAGGTAACTAGTGATTATTCAAGTTATCCTGTTGTATTTCTAGTTTTAAATTTCCTATATCCATCAACATGTTTCTAAAGCTGTTGCAGTCATTCGCAACTGATCTTGGATATAACTTAAGCCTAGTGGCTTCTGTACAAATAAAATGCATGTTTAATAGACAGCTTTGTGCAGAACACTTCGTTTATTTCTCTGTATTGATTTGTTGATAGCCTGACATTCTTAATTTGTAAAGTCAAGAAAAATTTCTGAAGCTGCCAGTGAAGTTTCTTTTCACAGGTTCACATGTTCAGAAGGCAGGTGCACAGAGTAGCGAACTGGGGCTACCCCATTATGTTCCTAAAGCATTCCATTAGAGTTTTAAAATATAATTTTCAGGTGATTGATGAATCCTGTTTCTATGAATAGCTTTAAACTTTCTTGTAAATGAATAGGTTTCATATATTCCAAGGAAAGCTACATACAGTCAGTTCAGTAATTCGTAGCAACTGCATTCTTGTGTGATTCAGTTAATAAAGAAAACCAGACTCTACAATATAATACATTTACATAAATTCACATACAAATATGCATATGTATAAAAAGTCTTCTGTACATTTTAATGCTAATGCCTTTTAGGAAGAAGTCATAATTGATTTTGAAATTGTCTTTCTCACTCCTCTGTAATATTTTCCATTTAGATATGGAGCTTTGAAAGTTCATCTGTTCTGCATGAACTGAAAGACCATGAAGCCTGTGTGCGGTGCTGTACTTTTTCTCCTGATAACAAACTATTGGCCACTGGAGATGACAAAGGAGAAATAAGGGTACTGCTCTAATCTTCATGTTTATTTTATAATTCAGTTGATTGTCAATCCACAGACTGAAGAGTTCTTATGGTTTGTGTCCTGCATGTCTAATTCCTTAGCATTGTGGTGAACATCGGGGTGAAAATAGCAATGTTTGCCACATGAGGCAGTAGTTTGCAACCATATTGATAGATTTGTGTTCCATGAATGCTAAGGAATTGATTCATATTATTTAATAATAATTCTGCTGTGAATTGCATGTGTGATTAAATCCTCTATATAAGGTACAGTTCTAAGACAAGAATTTTTAAAAATTATTTTGTCACTTCAAGTAGAATACATATTTGCAAGGTGGTTTTTTTTTTCTCTACTACAGAAAAATACATTTCAGGTTTCCTTATTTGAGGCATTTTCTTCCTGCTAAGTTTCCTTCTATAAATAATCTTTTCCTCTCTTCTAGATTTGGGACGTTTTAACAGGTGCATTACTTCACTTCTGCTCCCCAGTTACTGTAGATGAAGGAGAGCCAACACATGGGGGTTGGGTAACAGACCTCTCCTTTTCTCCTGACAGTAAAATGCTTGTGTCATCTGGAGGCTATCTTAAGGTAAGCCTAGAAATAATAAAATATCCTGTCATACCTAATTACATGGCAATAAGACAATTAGGACTAATTCCAAAGACAAACCTGAAACATTTCACTTAACACAAAGCTGCTCCATTTTTGTGACGGTCTAGCACTTTTCACTTCTTCTTATATCTGCAAGTCCCCTGAAAAAGTCTTTTAAGAATTCAGATTTTTTTTCAAACTCCATACATTCCATTGTTATTAACTTCAGATTTTAATTTGCAATGTCCTTCCCTAACATCTTTAATTTTAAAGATCCCAGTCATTTTTGTCTGCCTTGATATCTGCTCAATTTTGACAGCAATTGTGTTCTTTATAATGAGTAGAAAAATGCTCTATATCAGGCTTTTGTTTTTTGAGATACTGAGGTTTAAATTTTGTCATAAGTAGAAATTCAGAAGAAATAGCAGGTGATAATTTTCTGCCTTGAAAGACATTTTATAAGTAATATTTGGAGGAAATCGGCATTTTCATCAGTCTTTCATTGGTTCAGGCATCTGCTGGGCATATTTTTTTGGGAAGGGGAAGAGTGACCTTTTCTTCAGTCTGTGAATGGGTTCTTCATAATTTTAGATTTCTCATGATGTTTTGTGTTGTTTCTTTTCCCCTTGTGATAGCCAATACCTGTTAGTAGAAAGGTGTGTGTTATCTCTGTGTGTGTATGAAATGACAGGTGGCAGAGTTCTCACCTCAGAGGGATGGAGTTTAGCTGATTGTTGGTCAGTGTCTAGCTGTTGGACATGCTATCAGACTAATTCTTTGAAGTCAGTAACCGTGTAACAAAGAGTTGAATTTTTTAAGTTAGTTTTGAACGCACCCTCTGATGCTCATTTCATATTAAAGAACAAGACATACTTTCTGCCAGTCCGTATCCCTCCAGTTTGACTGTAGGGACGCTCTGGGAGACCATGCTGTAGGCCTGGCTAAAGTCAAGGTTGCTCACATCCACTGCTCTTGCCATGCTGTTGGGAGAGACACCATTATTGTCAGCAGAAGTCAGTTGGGTGGTTCAGCATGATTTACCTGTGGTGTACCTCTGCTAGTTGTTCAAGATCACATCCTTGTTTTTCATGTGACTTGAAATGGCTTCCAGAAAACTTGTTCCATAATTATCCTGGACACTGGAGTGAAGATTAAGATCCATGTTTGGTTCAGTTATTTTTTTTTCTTTTTTTGAGGGGTTCTCCGTCAAATAACAGACACTTTAGAAGCAGTGTTTTTAATTAGAGCATTGTAGCTGTGTGGTTGCAAATCTGTATTATGCACACAACTATAATGTTACATATTTCATGGGATGAGTAAGCTAAAAAGTAGTAATACCATCTGCTTTTCAATGTGATCAAAGCTGAAGGTAATCTGTTGTGATATTTTGCTGCTGCACTAAAATGCTGCAGGAATAGAGGGTAGACTTCTTACTGGCACAATGGAATAACAGCTTTGTGCTGGATTGTGTTTGGTCCAGTTTTGTGCTGGTCTACAGTTTTTCTGAGAAATGTGAAATTTCAGACTACAGTAAACTGATGGTTGAAGGTTTCTTGGCTTCTTTGTTATTAGGGCTTACTGCATATTCTAAAAAATAATAATTGTAATCTCACTGAAAAAGAAGTCAGTCCTACTAAAAAAACTGCAAATGGTTTCAAATGTGTACATGATCAATCCTCTTGGGTGTCTAGCTAAGTTTTTAATTCAGCTATAGTTTCAGTTATCTGGCAATGTGTTTCATATATTCATTTGATTATATGAAAATACGTAATTTTAAAAAGTTTGGACATATTGCAGTTTATGTCTATTGAATTTATTTTGTATGTTTTCTTGAAATTTAACAGCTTCAGTCTTTTTGAATTATTTTTCATCTGAAAACCTTATATTTAGTAATTAGCCCTAAACTTATTCTACTTAAAGATTGTTTATTTTTAATGTTAATTAATTTGGTATTTTTATTTTTAATTCTACGTCTTTGGTAAAAGCAGTCAACTGGGCGAGCCATCCTAAGCCTGTTAATAGATTTTATTCTAAGCTTCCTTCACCTAACTGAAAGTGTGTTGTTATTATTTTTTATAGTGGTGGAATGTAACTACTGGAGAATCCTTACAAACCTTCTACACAAATGGAACAAACCTCAAGTCAATACATGTGTCCCCTAATTTCAAAGTGTATGTGACTGTTGATAATCTTGGTATTCTTTATGTATTACAGAAGTTCTGATTAATGGGCTGAACACTGCAAAGATAACTAATTTTTCAAGCTGGAAAGAAAATTCTGCTTTGTCTGACAGTCATTAAGCTGTGAATTATATTTAATTGTTGTATTCATGTATATTTATGTACTTTCATGCATGTTTTTTCAAATGAACTTGCATTTAATCTTGTTTTTAATAAGCATTATTATAATCCTCAAATCTTGATTTGCATCTTAATTATGTTGCTTCCAATTTTGTGAGAAAATTATATTAAGATTTATGCAAATTAATTGAAATTAATATTAATAGCAGCGAAGAAAGAATAATAGTGTAATACTTTGAAATTATATTTTATGCTAAGGCTGATGGCTAAATGCTCTCTAGCCATGAACACAACCGTGTAAGATGCAAAGAAACCTTTTTGTTTTGGTGCGATGCAAGGTTTTTCATTTAGTACGGAATGGGAAGAAGCAGAGGCATTCTTTATCTGGAAAATGAAACCAGCCATGTTAATGCTTGACGTTCAAACCAAATTGAGTAGATGTTCAGTTTACAGCAGCTGTGCCTCCCACTTGCACTAAGAACCTTCGTGCTTCAAACCTGTGGAGATGAAGTGCACCGTAACATGTATGAGCTGTTCCTGTTAAGGAGAACATCCTGAGTCTTCTTTTCTCAAGGCAAAATCTAAAATTCAATATTGTCATTGAAGTGGAAGAGACTGTGCCACATTTCCACTCAAAGGATGAGTACAGCTAACCAGCTAAAATGAGAATGGAAATTCTCATTTCCTTAAAAGTAATGTATTGAAAATTATAAGAAGGTGTGAATTTTAAGGATTTTTCTTTTGGAAATAACATCTAGTTTATACTATGGAGACACTTTACTGTTGTCAGCTTTGTTTACATGGGATTCTATGCCCAGTTGATCTCTTGCCTGGTAATATGTGATTTTATGTTTTTTTAATGTTTGGTTTTTTTTTTGTAATTTTTACAGCCTATCTGTAGATTCAATATAGGGTAGAAATATCACTGTTTTGTACTAATTGTACGTGACAAATGTTTTCTGAGTAATTGGGTAGCAATGTTTTATTTGGTACCTAGTAGGCATTTTTCTATTCAATTGCCTCTCAACTGCTATGAGCAACTGCACAAACATTAATATGATTTTCATTTTTTTGTAGCTGGCAGTAGGACACTGTCTAACTACTTGATTGTAAAAAGTACTGTAGCAAGTATCTCAACTGGTACTGAATAATGAAATTTTTACTTTTAGTATTTTTTTTGTGCATTTCATAAAATTTAATAGGCATTCTTAGTATTTCCCTGGTTTTGACAATCACCAGTTTTTCCTCTTTTCCAACTTGAAATTCTACTCTTTCTAAGGTGCTGTTGAATACGGGTCAGTATAATCAAGGTACTGCTGGCAGAAATGTAAAGAGAAGAAATTCAATAGAAAAGACCACGATGTTTTGTATTCCAAATATGTACAGTACTTAATAAAGGGTGATCCAGGCAATATTGGCCAAAGTTGTAAACGAATTTGAATTCCTGAGTCAGTTTTTTTATACCTGGGGTGGAGTGAGGGTGCTGCATCTTTTATTGTGGTTTTGTTTTCGATCTAAACATAGTGCTGCTTTACAAATTGCATTAATAGTGCTTTGACAGGTGAGCAACAGTGTTAAATATGGGTGTGGAGGAAAAAGGAAACAGAGGGAAACCCGAGTCTTGGAACATGTCCCGTAGTGTTCAGGACAGAGTTGCTTCTAGTGTCCAGTTTGTAGAGTGCCCATCAGTACCCCCTGAGTAGCTGAAGATCCAAGGAGCAGGAAGCTTCTCTTAGCCAGTATCCTTCTATCCCAGAGACTGCGCTGTCCTTACTGCTTAGGATCCTGTCGGGCTGGACTTAGAGACCCAACCAGGTTAAAAGGTACAGGAAAAATATTTCCCATGAAGAACCAGGGCAGAAAGTTCTCTGAGAACACTAATGAAATTCTGATGATAAGAAAAAAAACTGATCACAGTTTAATGCAGAAAGCAAATGGTGCATGAGCAGAGTTCAGAGACAATTGCAATTTTGAAGTGAGTAGGAAGCAAATAGCACAGAAACTTGAAGAAATGTGAGATAAATACTACATTCCTGGATGTTCTGGAAGAATGACAGCACAGCAGCATTGTACTTGTTGCTGGAACTGAGGAAGCTGTTCTTCACAGAAGGTGATGTTGGGATGGTTGCATTCACGTATGTAAAAGTATGGAGTTGGCTGTAAGTATTTGAAACTGAGGTGGAAGAAGTGAAATAGTGATGAAAATATCTGAAGAGCCAAAGAATAGATCTGATCTGCGGGAAAAGTATGAAAAATTTCAAGTGAAAAATCATTAAAATAGGAGCCAGGAAAGCAACTTCTTCAATTTAAAATATTTAAGAAGACAGTTTACTGTAATAAAAAAATAAATCTTGCTGTATCATCAGATTTGGCTGTTCTCTTCGATGTTACATGTATTGTAAAGGAAACAAAAGAGAATTTGGCCAAAAGCAGTTTTCGTGTAGATTGAACATTAGTGCTTCCATTATATTTTTTAATATCAGATCAAAATGAATCAGTCTACGTTGAAATTTAACTAATGAGCATTGCCAATTTTGTCTAGTTCTATAACTGAAATTATAATATGCTTTTGTGTAAACAATTTGTATACTTCCTGTTAACCATGCCTATCAGTTTCTGTAGAAGTTTTGAGTCTCTTCACTCTGTCAATTAGACCTACAGCTCCTTCACATATCTCTTTTTTCTCTCTCCTTGGGAATCGTACCCATGTGTGACACAGCTGTTCAAGAGGATGCTTTGTACTGCCTTAAAGTGTACCATTCCCCCTCTCTTATCTTACACAGTTGTTTGAAATAGAACTGTGCACTGAGTGCCCGAAGTTTTTCCATATAAATTTCTTGTAGTGCTGGAATGTGGGGTTAGAACTGGACCTGGTAACTTGTTGCCAGTAGAGGAATATCCCCCACCCCAAATTATTTTGCTTCCTTTTGAAAATTATGCAGTTAAACTCCCAATTTCAGAACTCTGTGCAAATCGGTGTTTTGAGGGTTTTTTTACAATTTTTAAATTCAGCGAAGTCTCTGTATGGGGCCCAGTTCCCCAGTTTGTATCTAGCCACAACAGAGTCTGTGTCCTTTTCACTGCTCTCCCGAGGTGTTTTGCAGAAGCTGATGCGCTTGCAGGTTTCCGGGGAAAGCCAGGCTGAGAAACTCTGACTCGGGTGGTTTCTTCTGCCCTCCTGGAACAGAACATTGCAGGGAGGCTACTTGCCCTCATCTTCAAGAAGCCAGTAAATCCAGAATACCAGCAGATCGCAGAGAATTCAGGTATGCTTTTGCAATTGCTAGTAGAACATAGCCCCCTTTAGAACTGCTTGGTTGCCCTTTCTCCTTCCTAGCAAGTACAGACTCTGTGGTAACGCCAAGGAGTGGAAAAGTCAGCCTTGGGAGCCCTCAGGTGTATTTGTCCACCTTGTGCTTTCCTCATCCTTGTGTCTACTATGGAGGCATACATTTATTTGGGTTCATAGATGGTGATGGTGATGCCCAAGAGCTCTGAGGACTTGGGACACCTTATTTCTGTTGTGATTCCAAGAAAAGCAGAAGCCAAATGACCTTTACTGTTTGGAGAACAGGGAGGGTGCCAGATACTCTGAACACTTCAGGTACGATATTTTTTTTTCTTTTTCTGTGCTCAATTTCACTTTGTTCTTTCAAACTAGGAATGGGGCGCAGTCAGACACAGTCACTGGCTCTGCCAATTATGCAGGAAGATGTTAAGCTGAGACCAAGCTTGTTTGTGGCAGGAACTCTGCAGTAGATTGACAGTAGATCGATTGTGTTTTTCAGGACTTCCAAAGCTGTTATGGGCTGTGCTGCTATCTGTGTCTATGTTGGTGTGGGCTTTTTTCTCAGAGGTGGGGTCCAGTGGGTTTGGAGCACGGATGCTGGCTTTTCTTGGGTTTTAGGAGGCTTTTCTTCCAGATTAATTCACTGCACTACTTTCTTCTAGGAGGGTTTTTTATGAGAAACCTTGCAACTAGATTTAATAGAAGCCTGGGCTGAGACTGTTAGGGTGCATCCTGAAAGAGTATAAAGGAGTAAGATTTTCAGTCTGCATGTGTCATTGACAGCTTCATCACTTCCTATATCATCTCCTACAGTTACACTTGAGGGATATAGCACAACGGGGTGATAATGGGACTAGAACTATTTAGGCTGCCTGTGTGTGTTTGTTCAGCAGGATGAGAAAGCTAAAGTATCGTATAAGTGTTTCAATAGGCAGTTTCTCTCTTGGGGCCTGACTGTTTACAGAACAAATTAGCTTCCTGTGCTTGTTTCCATTTAACAAACCATATGTTGTACATAGGAGAAGTGCTCTGAGAATGGTTAGATTCATGTCCTTCAGGCTAGAGAGGATTCTTGTTCTGTACTCAAGAGGCATCCTCTGAGTACTACTTAGGATGCCACAATTAGATTCCATGTGTTTATGTGGTGTTTTTAATTTCTTACTGTATTAGTTTCCTTCAATTTATTTGTGTCTCTGATTTATTTTTCAGTTTTATTGTTCAGTTTCTCTAATAATATATGAACTCCGATGAGTTTTGAAAATCATGATGTTTAAAATGACTCAAAATGAGGCAAAGACAGTTTACCCATTCAAACTCTTCAAAAGTAAACATGATGCTTCTTAGGTAAAGCATGTGTTATTTCTAATGCATAAATTCACACTAAGTATGCTTGATATTTAAAATACCTTTTATGTTACTTTCCTAAGCATTAGACCCTTCTAATTCTTCTCTGTAATTGTACAGAAAATATAATTTCTATAGCACTTTTCTATAGTACTTTCTAGCACATGATAGCAGTGTTTTCTTTTAGTTCTAAAAATCATATTATTTGCCTGCCATATCCTCCAAAGATAGTAATAACTGTTCACATTCCTCTTCCTAATTAGAGTCAGTATTTCGGTTGATAAGACTTTGTAGCCTGCTGGTTCAAGCTCTTTCTTCAGTGCTAAGAAATCTTAGTCTTGACATGTTTTGAGAGCAAGTTTTCCTGTCCCAGAGTAACAATGACAACATTTCTTTTTGTGCTTCCCAGTTATAACCACTTAAATTCATCCTGTAATTTAATTTTATGATCAGTATTGGCTGTTGTTTATAAGCCCCTTGGCAGAAGTAGTGTAGGAAAAAAAAGATTAAGGAAAGACTGAAAAATATACTTTTGGTTTAATAGCCCTGAAATAATACCTGAGAGGAATAGCATATTTTTAATGTGAGACTTGTAAATGCTTAGAATCTTTTTTAGTAGAGAATAGATGAATGAACAGACATAGGCATAGGCCAGTGGAAATCTGTCTCTAAATACAAATCAAACATTTTGATCTGAAGAATCCGGCCTGAAGCCAATAATCATGTCATGATGGTTGAACACTCAGCATCTACACAGTGAGGTAAGATATATTTACGGAAGCTGGTAGCTCCTAATTTTTTCAGTGTATTTGCACGATTTCTTAAATGGTGCTGTGGAGTTTATTTATATTCAGTACAGGATAGTAATTATATGTTTTATATTTCCAGCTGAGATATTGGAGAAAATGTGTGGTCTTACCAATATGTGACTTAAATTTCAGAACTAGGAAATAGGAGGAGGAACAGTTTCCAAGAGTTTGAACAGAAGAAATGTTGCTTAAATTTTACCTCTATTTGAGAATATGTTTAACAATAGCATGAAAAAAGGTTACCTGAATGTGTCTGAGTTTGAAAAATATTTAAAGAGATGTTTTAATGTCTTGCAGATGTTTCACTCTGAATTTATCAAAGCCAAGGAGTTGTAGTTCTTCCACTTCAAAAATTATAGAGCAGATACTACTTTTTAAAAAATTCTTTCTGCAGTATCAAGGATTCAGCTATTAAATTGTTGTTTTGGCTCAGCAGCTGGTTTTTTGTAGTCTGGAGCACTGTGTTTGAGGAAGATCTTATGGGTACACATTCATTCAAAGGAATGGTTGAGGGGCCAAGCTGCACTTGTGGAAGAATTGTTTGTTTTTCACTATGAGATTGTATCAGTGAATACCTGCCAGAGATAGGTACAATTCAACTGAACTTCATGTGACCTGGAATTTTCTTCACAGCATATCTTGATCATTTAAATTTGGTTAAAAACATATTAAACACAGCAGGTGGCAATACACTATGAGTGTACCAATTTGACTGTTTTATCTCCTTTTCCCAGAAATATCTTTGTTCAAAGGGTTAAACTTTTGGTGGCTATAGAAAGAAAGTCCATTCCTTGAGTTATGATCTACTTTTCCTCTTAAGCTTCCCCTAGCTGTGACCTCTTTATGTGTTGCAGTTTCTCAAGCTCCTGTACTACTCATTACATCTCATATTTAGTCCTTAATTACTTATGTCAACCTTCCTTCAAATGAGGGTTCCACTGTTCAGGGTTCTAGTATTGGTAGTGTTAGGGGAAGACTCACTGCAGCGAAGTTGGACTTCACTGTTCTTGTTTTTTTATCACAAAGTGACTCTGTGGAATGGAACATTTTCTCAGTTTGTGTTCTGGATCTCTCTGGTTTCTTCAGCATGTAATAGCAAAAAAAAAGAGTGATCTTTAACAAGCTGTTACATTTATGTGTTTTGCATCATATAGCTGGTTTTTTGCTAAAATACAAATTTAGGAAATTAAGATCATGTTCTCTGAAAATGATAATCCTTTCTATATTTATTTTTATTTTGCATACAAATTACATCTCCTTTTCAAAAATTAAACCACAGTGATTCCAGCTCATGCAGCTTGTCCCTCCATTTTGCTTTACTTATTTTGCTCTTTATTTGAGTTCTATGATGGGTTAGAAATTACTTTAGGGTTGTTACGTATCTGCCAATGTGTTTATTTTGTTTCTCATTTGGAAAATGAGAACCTGATCACAGTGAATACTTTGAGCAGTTAGCAGCAAATACAAGAGGTCTTGACTTTGTGAGAAAGGATATATCATAGGTTGGATGTCTAAATTGGAATTAATACCTATGACAGGAAGCAAGGGGCTTGGAACTTGAGTGTCTTCTGTTTAGAATGTGTTTTGTGCAACATTTGAGTTCTAACAAAATGTTTTTTCTATTGAAAATGAGATTTTTTTTTTTTTGTTATTTCTAAATTGACTGTTCATAGCTGCTGAAATTCCTTGAAGGGAAAAAAAGAGATGTTCATAAACCCAGTCAGAACTTCAAAGAGAGGACATCTGAATTAGGTATTGTAACCCAAGGACTTAGTCCAAAGGGAGGACTGCAAAAATTCTTCCCCACAGAAAGTGAAGACAAGATTTGAGCAACCACTGACAGAGATCAGTAGCACAGAGAGTCCAGCAGCAGTGGCACATTCAAGGTGTAACTGTAGTGCTGGTGGTTTTGTGGTGACTGGCAGAAGCAGCACTTTTTTTAGCAGTTAAGCACTTTTCGCTTACCGTTTAAAATACAAGGTTTGCTCTTGCAGATTCGTGGACTTTGTTTTTTCGTTCTCTAAGCTGATTTTAGAGGCTATGTTGAACAGGATGTTCAAATAATTCTGGCATTCTTTAAGGACTGAGCAGAGTTTGAAAACTGGGTACCTTAATCTATGCTTCCCTTCCAGAGTTGTTTTTTTCCCGACAAATTCTTGTTACACTAAATAAATGAAGCCATATAGCAAACATTTCAGTAATCAGGCCAACATAAAATACTCATAAATTATCACCAAGCAGCTCTAAATCTGTCATAAACTCTTACTGGCTGGCTCACAGGAATGTTTATGTAATTGAGAGGAACTATGGAAAGGAAGTTAAGTCTCCTTTTACAAGTTAAATCAACTACAGCGAGATAAAAAGCACCCACATATTTGGCTTTGGATCAGCAGAGACATTCTTGAAAAGCAAACCTTTATGAAATCTTTATTATGAAACCAATTTCAAGGTGTAAAAAATTATCAGTTTTCCAGGTGTCATTGATTGTACTCTGCTTGCATATTCCTTGTATAACAGGGTATCACCTTGATCAGGGAGTTACAGATTTGGAATAATTCCAGCAAATAAATTTTGACATGGTTGGGAGCACAGATGTAATGTAGGATGTGTTAAAGCTGGAAAGCTTTGGAAGGGGTCCAAGAAGTCACAGTTCCACAGATGTGAAAAAAGCCACCACACCACTAAACCTGCTGAATGAGATGTTATCTTACATGACATCCCTTTAAAAAAGGTGTAGAAGCTGCAGTGCAACACAGACAAATATATTAAGAGATGACGTGTATAATATTTTAGAGTGCAAATTATGAAGTATAAGAGCAACTGATAAGGGTTTTTACACCAAGGAATGAAATACTAATAAGGAAAGCAAATGAGAGATTAATATTAAACCTATGTAATTAACAAAAAGAAGCTTATTCCTTTGATAATAGTGACACAGTTCGGAAATATGATGTTGGAAATATGGCGTTGGAAATTGATAATCTTAACAGAACAGGTAGCAAGGATGCATTTGTTCAAACTAAAGAATTTTGAATCACCCAGTCCAAATGATAAATAGGCATTTGTCTGCAACAGATAAGATGAAGAGTCCTTTGAATCACACCTGGTACAATTCATCACACCTTGAAAAAATGAGAAATTTCCAAAAAGATGTGAATCATGGCAGTTCTGGTGTTTTTAAAGAAGTGACAGAGGCAAATACTGACCTGAAGTCAGTCCTGAGGAAAACAGTGGAATGGCAGATTTGAAGTTATATGTAAAAGTAGAGTCTACTGTGAGCACCACAGGATTTTTCTAGGCGTTTCTGACTGCTGTGTTTTTTTGAGACTGGTTTTGGCAAATGTTACTGACAGATTTCTAATTGTTTTGCTTATGATTTTATTTTTGCATCATTGTCAGTACATGAACTTTGGATGTCTTAAATTAATTTGATTTATTATCATATTTTGATCTAAAACAACCTTGTAAAATCATATAAAACAAAGGAATTAGCTCTTAATTCCTACATCTCTATGCAAAATGGAGTCTAAACAAACATCTCAGGAAAACATTCTGTTTCTGCTTAAATGCTTCCAGATGTTCTGTGTGCTTCAAATGTAATGGGTTATTATAAAGCTAAGATCTTTATTTCCTTGCTTTACATGTCTCACCTAAAAATATGTACAGAAAGGAACTTCAGAGACTCTCTGATATGCAGCCTCTCTCTCTTACGCAACCTCAGGTCTGCATAAGTCTGCTCTAGAGGAGGGATTGTAATGAAATGCTAGGATTCAGAGGTTTTGTTGGTCATCTTCAGATCAGGAAGAATTTTATTCTTGTACTGTGTAATTTGATCTCTAAATCTTTACACCTTCCGATGAGACTGGCTTTAGGATGTGTAGTACTGAACACAGGTGATCTGTACCTTCAGGTGCAACAGATACTCATATTTTTGTTTCCTTCCAGGTTGCATCATGCAAAGACTAGACTTCTGGCTGGGAAACAGATATCCCCAAAGTCAGATTGGCCAGAATATCTTTTTCTTTGTCTATGGAGACGGCTGTATGTATCACCAGCTGGAATTACTTAGGTACTTGTCACCAAAGGGCTTTCCTGCCACATCAGGAGCTGGGGATAATGTTGGCACCTTAATAGTCTCTTTTCCCTACTACTTGTAACAATCAGTTCAATTTTCCAGGTTTTTGAGGTACTTAGCTTAGTTAAGTCTTCAAGTTTTATGTAAGTATAACTGAGTTAAATGTAATGGCTGTGACAGAGAGATGGCCATGGTGAATGATCTCACATCTTTTTATATTAACATCCACTCATGCACAGCATTCCCAGACACTTGTATGTTTCAGTAGATTCACTCAATTCCAATGCAGAATTGTTCATTTAATCCATCACTGATGCTTTTATAGACTTACATACTGTCTGGAAGGTAAATTAAAGAAAAAAATATTAGTCTTTGCAACATTAATTCAAGAAAGAAGTAGTGCTAGCCTCAACTATTAGGCTATTAGGCTAATCATTAGGATATTTTTGCTTAGGACATGCCCAAGCTTGACATTCTGCAGCCTAGCAATTATCATTATCCAATAATCACAAGTGGAAGAATGAAGACTGCACTGCATCTATTGCATTTTTTAAATTAGTGTGGTCTATTATTTTTTTCCTCATGGTGTCACTATAGGATAAAGTTAATGCTCATTGGGTATTCTCTATACTGGAGCATATTTCCATTTCCTTTCTGTCACTGGCTTTCTGATTTTCTATTATGTGTTTAGAAAATATGATAATAAATATACCGCCTTCAAATTTGAACACGTTCTCTCAAGCATTGGCCTATCCTTAACACTGAGCATGAATTTTTCTTTTTCTTTTCCTTTTTTTTTTCCCCCTAAGGATTTAATGTTAGAATGAATTTAGCTTTATATAAGGGTGTGGAGAATTTGAGCAGTTCTAATGATTTGAAATGCCATGTTTAAAAAGGCATGTATCTTGCAATCAAGTGAGCTTATGAAGTTACATCTGTGATAGACTTCTTCATCACACATAGAAACTGTATGAGTCACAGAATGGGTCAGGTTGGTGGGGACCACAGTGAGTCCAACCTCCCTGCTCAAGCAGGGTCATCCTAGAGCACGTGGCACAGGCCTGCATCCAGGTAGTTCTTGAATATTTCCAGTAAGCTTCATCTTTCCTTATGTTGTTGTAAAGTGTTTTGAATTCAGCTTTTATGATTGATAGAAAAAGCAGTTTTCCTATCCAAGCTCAGAGTGCAAGAGAAGACAGGAGAAAGAGAAAGAGAGAGAATGTGGTTTCATTTACATACTGATAGCATTTTTGTCTGCCTAGTTGTTACCACTTTACCCAGACCCTCATTCTTAAATATATCTAGATACCTGACTTCCACAGAAGGAAGAAAGACGTGGCACTATACAAAGGTTAAGGATTGAAGAGAAATTTGCTTGTGGTCTGTACAAGGGCAGGAGCCAGCTGGAGGTGCCATTTCCCATTCATGCATTTGGAGAACAGCCTCCCTGAAAGGCAAGGACCATAGGCCATTTCTCTGCTTTACCCCTTCTGCCTCTTCAGCAGGACAGTGGTGTTTGGGCTGGTTGCATTCAGGCTTGTAATGAGGATCAGAGGGTTGCATTCAGGCTTGTAATGAGGATCAGAGTGACTGTCTAGTCAGTAGGAACAAAATCATCCACCAGTTCCACAAAATCTACATCCAGTGTGAACTCTGGCCACAAGTGAAACTTGTGGTCAGCCTCTGTCTAGCTCAGGTTATCAGGTGTGAAAGTTAACTAGAACCAGCATATAGTTAACCAGAATCAGAGTGGCCTTGATAGCAGTAGAGTCAGTTTTCTGGTTTAGCACAGAAGTTGGTTCACCTAAAGAAGCTGAAGAACACTGAACAATTGCAGAGCTTTTCAGTAGAAGCCTGAGCATTATCCTATGCTCTCCAGTGGGCTGAAAATCCTGCCCGGATTTCCAGCCAGTTAAGAGTCCTTTTTTCTCCCACTCTCTTCAGGTGGTCTTTCAACATGAGACAACAAATATCCCTCTTCTTAGATAAGTGCCCACATCTAAATATTGTCTCTAATCCCTATGCCATGTCTCTCACTTGTGTGCTTGTTACTGCCCCATAGTTTCTTCATAGAGTCACTTGTTCTTTGGGCTGGTACTTTGGAGACAGTTGAAGTTACTATTTCTAGACTGTTGTCTTGTTGATGTCTTAGACACCATCTTCCAGTGAAATGTGAAGCAGGCCAGCTGAAAAGCACACACTGAAAGAAATCAAGGGCAAAATTAGAGTCCTGCGTGTGGCACAAACTGCCTGTTTTAATCTATAATGGGAGACAAACTATTTCACAGTTGTATGTGCATTAGTTGTCTAGCATGCTGCTTCTTTTCCAAAGGACAGACAAAATCTTCACAAGCTGACAACTCCCTTGCCAATGGTTACATTTGATGGCCATGCCAGTTTTTGATGCTGAGATGTTGACTTTAAACAGAAAAGCATGTGCACCTTGTGGTTCTGCAGGTGAAGCAACCTCTCACAAACTTCCTGGCAGAATACCAGAACCAGAGATGCTGAGTGTTTCTTCCTGCCAGCTTCCATCCAGGCTCTTCTGGCTTTTAATAAACACCAGGCCAGTTTGGAGGAGTCACTGCATCCAGTCTCAAACGCAACACCAACATCTACTGCAGGAAACCCTCTAACTCCACAAACATAGAAGTTCCCTGCTGTTTGTCAGTACTTTCTGCAGTTTTAGGCTTTGTCCCAGCAGCAGCTCTTTTACTGTGTACGTGGTGGTACCTCCCCCCCTCACACTGGTCCCCACTATGATTTCAGAAATGCTCGTTAGGCCTTGGCCTTGATGAATGACAGCTCAGCTAAGCTCCTTGAGCTTATCAGAAACACTGTGTGCTCCCAGGAACTAATTTTGGCTAATGAGCTCCTGCTTTTTAGTGAACAGTCTTGGAAACCTGTTTTTCTTGCCTGTATAAAAATGCAAGTGTAACACCACTTTCATGATTGAACTTTTACAGAAAGTTGTTGACCTGAATTTAGGCCAGGATGGAAAATTGCTGTGACAAAAGAAAACTCTCTTGCAACCCTATAAACAGCGGTTCTAAGTGAGACCCTCTGAGCTCTCCTGGACCACAGAGGGCTGCAGCCCGCAATTCCCTCTGAGCGGGACACTCCTTCAAGCGAGAAAATTCTGAAGTTCACTATACTTGTAGAACCGCTGCCAAAAGCCAGCGACGGAGCCTGAGCTGATACCCCCACTCCTCGAGGCTCAACTCCTCACCCTTCAAAATGACGCAAAGGCATCCAACATGAGTACTTCACTGAACACAAGGGGAATTTTTCACAGGTATGTGTCCATACTCCTTCAGTCTGTGTCTGCCAGCTGTGAATATACTACAGCAAATTGTTGTGGTTTAAAACCAAACAGCTGCTTCTCTTCTCCCCAGTCCCCTCCAGGAAGAAAGGGACAAAACGACAGAGATTATGGGTTGAGATAACAATTTACTAGAGAAAAAGCAATGAGATAAGGAAAACAAACAGTAACAGCAAACAGTACTCACAACAGCAGTGCATAAAAGAGGTGATTTACATACAAAAAGGCGCTCACCACCCCCACCCAGCTCCACGTGGCCACCAAGATGAAGACAAAATAGCGGATGTTACCGTAGCCCAGCAGCTATGTGGCTCTTCCCAAGACAAAGGACAGTACGGTGGACGCTCCCACAGCTGGTGTCCTCCTTCCCCAAGTCCAAGACAACGAGAAACAAGGATGGACAAACCCTCCAAGCCGGATCGTCGGCACGGCACTGACTGCTCTGCTTGCACTGACTGCCCTGCTCTGCATCGCACCACCCCAAGGGCTCTGGGTGCCGTTTTGCTCAGGAAAAAAGGAACAAAACAGCACCGTTTCCGCTACGCACTCACGTTTTCTTCCACCTGGAACCACGTCCCCCCATAATGACCTGTGTGGTCTAGAACAGCGACCCAGCCACAGCCGCACACCTCTAGGCCCTGCCCCTCTCAGCAACGGTGAGAGAATGAACTCTGTCCTAGCCGAAACCAGGACACACGTGCACTGCGAGTGTTGATCTCTGTAATTCGTAAGTACATTAGGTTCGTAGGTAAGTTAGGCCTGCGAGTTACTGTTGTGCTCACTGTAAATTCTAAAGAATCTCTTCTTAACTTGTTTAAATTAGGCTATCAATGAAGTGCTGTTAAGTTTAAGTGCTGATAAAACTTGAGGCCTAAGCCATTGGTCAAGTCTGGAGCTAAGTTTGGCAAAAGCGTCTACTCTGAACTTTGTGACTCAGTGACTCATTCCTTTTTGTCCTTACCCTTTTCCATCCTTAACCTTTTCCCATCCCCAACCTCTACATAGATAATGTTAGACTGGTTTTAGTTTGATTGATTTTAGATTTTAGTCCAATTTTTCTGTGTGTGCTTTAACTATGTAGTTCAGCAGTAAAGTGAACCTTAACAACGAACTTTATCGTGCTCTCACTTTTTTATTAAACCTGCTTTAGCCAATACCTTTGCTAGTGATTCTTTGAGAGACCTAGAACACCCATTCACAACAGCATATTAGAGACCTCACTACTCACATAATTCTCAAAATCCTTTGTCACTCACATCTCATTTGGATTTTAATTTGCTTACCTCCTCATGACAAATGCAATCTGCTTCTCTATCACCTCTCTTCTTTTGCCTATTCTCCACCTTCCCACTCTAAGTCAGCTGTTGGAATTAACTCTTGGTTTTACAGCATCCAAATGCTCCAGCTTCTTCATATGCCCTCCTTGACCTGCCTCTGCTTCCCTCTTACTCTAGAGGTCAAGAATAGCAATTTTCCTGACCTTCTGATCTTATAGAGGTCTCTGGCTTTTTCCCTACCTTCACTCTTAAGACTGACCATTATCCCCTTACTGCCTATGCACTTCCAGCATACCAGGAACTTAAACGAAAAGTCACGCCAACAAAAAAAGACGAAAGATCACGTGGTAACTCCTCCGGATTACTGCAAGTTTGTAGAAGTCCCTTTGGATCTGAAGAAAGGACTGCTGAACCACTGTCCCATGTTAGAGGAGACCCCCTAGACTTCTCTCCAACTGGCTTACACTAGTATTGGTTAGTAGTGATGGATACATTTCCTTCTAAAATCCCAGGTTTCTGCAAATACAGAAGTCCCTTATGTGTGTTAATTCTTATCTTTCCTTCCACTTTAAATTTATGTCTGCTCTGGGGGCTTCAGTTGTTCACTGCCTGTGTCCCAAAACCTTCACATTCAATTCTCTGCCCTACCAGTCTTTCATCTGTCTCATCTTTCATCAGTCCTGCTAGTTATCTTCAGTCTCTCCTGCCCCAATTATCTCTCCCAAATGAGTTCAGCTGCTTACTGTGCCACCTTACCTGCTTGACATCTCTTTGATGAACCTAGATCAAATTCTTCCTGCAAGGTGCCAGTTCTTCCTGTTGTTTCACACCTTTCCTTTATATCTGCTTAGAGTTTTGCTGCAGCTCCCGTCTCATCCTTTAATTTTAGGGGTCACTCAGCTGCATAAGAGGTGTCCCAGTTTTATACCCTGAAAACCTGGCCCATTTGTACTTTTCGTGTCTGAAGTGAATGTGTTTTAACGTAACTCCTGCACAAGTCTTTACAGGGTGGGATTAAATATGGGAAGTCAGCAGTTGAGTAGAGCATGGAAGAGCCAGTTAATTAAAGACTTTAAAGTGTGACGTTTTTACTATCTGTAAACAAAATCCGTATTGCAAACCAAAACTCTCTCCACAGCAGTTCCTAGGTTTCCTTGGTACAAGATCCAAAGCCCAGTGAAATGGGAGGGGGGGATGTTTCACTGATTTCAGTATCCTTTGCATCAAGCCCCTGATTTCCCTTAGCAATGATAAAATGATACACAAAATTGGGACTGTACAACTTCCTTTTATTTTGTGTGCTTTTATAGGATATAAATAAATGACAAAATTACAAAATTTATAACTGGAAGCCCAAGCATATTTACATAAGTATTTGTTGCAGTGAGGCTACTATTTACTGTTCTCCTATACAATTTTCCTTTTGGTACCATATTTTTAGTGTTATTTTTTTTTTTTAACTGTCAGTTGATTAAGTACATATCAACAGTGAATAAGCAAAAATATGTACAAGGAACTATTTTGTTCAAGTAAATTGAATAATGTATTAAAAGTATGTCATCACTCAGCGCTATGATTAGGTTTAACTAAACCATATACAATTATCAGTTTTAAACCAAGTTCAATTATCCATTTTTTGGAATATACCAACTGATGATTCTAACTGAAAAACCTCAGCTGGATATGAAATAATAATTAAAAAAACATTAAGACAACCACACAATTTAGCAATATCTCTATAATGAACTTCAAAATGATTCACAATTTGACTGGATAGAACAATATACGTTAAAATGTCATTTTTCTCCTATAATGATATTTTTACTGTTATAATTTCAGTTCTACATAAATATACATCATGGTATTATACAAATACTCCACAGACATTAAAAAAATTAAAACACTTTAAAGAAAAAGTAAGTAAATCTTATTTAACCAAATATTAAGCAAATGCTTAATTATTTTGTTTCATGAAAACATTTTTATTACTTTGGAATTTTTTTCTTTTTCTTGCTGTTTTTATTTAGAAAATGTTTTGCAGTAGAATTTTATCAACACTTTTCCAAACAAGCTTTCTGTGACAGAAATCTTGATAGCAAAATCCATGGTTTTGACTTTTTTTAGAACCACTGAGATTATTTTTTTAAAAATACTAGTAGAATTCATGGCTATAACAATGTTGAACTGCATAAACTATATGTAGGTGTAGTAGGATGACCATTCCACTTGCATTCCAGACTGATCACACAGAACATCCAGTGCACTGATGCTACAACTCTTATAATTTTCACAATGCTGCAATAGCAGTCGTTTACTTAACTTTAAAATAAACAATATTTCTCATAATTAATCTGGCTTCCTTCCATAAATATTCATATGTTTTCCTATAGTACTTCTCTTCCATAAAAATATCTAATAAACGTCTTCTGTGCATTATTAATACCTTTTTCTAACCATTCATAAAACTCTGATCCTTTGCTACAATGCAAGAGGCTCTTATTTCTGTAGAGGATCAAAGGACATCAATGATTACATATAAAATCAGCGCACACAGAAATCAGGGTGCCTAATTTCTTGTCACTTTAATGAGCTCTTTATTCAACACAGTAATTATTAATGAATTCAGTGGTTTCACAAATAGTCTATTTATTAATTCTGGTTCTATTTCAATTAAAAACTGCCAAGATTTAAATAAAAAACCCAATCAAATACTCTACTCATAGGCAGCATTAGTATTAGTTTAGAGACCTTTTGTTTTTTTTCTTTAAAAAGTAGAATTCTAAAATAAGAAATCAAAGAAAGCACTGTGGCAGAGTCACAAGGGAGAACTGCATGAAAAATAAGGTTTCTCACTCCTCTTGTGGACTGTAATTTTAAAAGTCTTCATATAGTGTCATTCTTCTGTCAGTGCTGCAGGAAGAAGAACATCACCAGAAATGACTGTCAGCCTTTTTTGTTAGTTACAAGGCCACTCATACAGTGCAGTCTTCCTCTCTGCTGGATTGAAACGTTGCCATAAAGGAAAGGCTGTGCTGTGACTGCTTGGCGTGCAAGGCACAACAAGGAACAGGGGGACAGTTTTGTATCAGAAAATTGTAGTTTCATACTTGGTATTAATGCCTCTTTTGGCCTCTTGTCCAGGTTCAACAATCCAGGGTAGATTCGCAAGAGTCTTTTGTTCGGATGGATCTATCTGCTTTAAGACAAATGCAAACATACAGACGGGTTACCATCTCCGTGCACGGCAGCTTGAGCAGAGGGTTTTTCTTTAAACTAACAGGGCAAATCCCGAATTGACAAAGTCGTACAGCAGCAAGTATGGTGGTGTCTACACTCCCATGTACTCATGGCTGCCTTCTTCTTCCTGTTGAGATCAGAGCTGTGTTTACCCCCAAGCTATAGGGCATCATAGTTCATTAAAGCCACACTTCATCCTGAGAAGTCTGTTCGCTAATGAGACAGACGATGGCATCAGGAAATGTTTCTACTTAAAGTTTTATGGAGGAAGATTCTGTGGCAATGGATGACAAAGTGTACAGTCATACATTTCCCCCCGCCCCTTCCCCTCACCCAATAATTAAGTGTCATAGAGTACAGTTCTCGCTTTATAGTCAGTGAATATGATACAGTGTGCGGTCATTTTTCTCCTTTCCCTCCTGTGCCTGTGTTCTCACTTAATTTATAATAGTTTTCATAATTTTTTTAAAAGGTCTACTGTAAAAGAATATTTCTCTGTCATCTCTGCACTTCAGGAGGGCACTTTAAAGACAATCAATACGTATGCTTCAATGAGCTTTGTTTCTTAGGAGTCTGTGATTAATACTGAAAAGGTACATTGAATCCCAGATCAAAAGAAAAAAAAAGAAAAAAGAAAAGGGTAAGACAAAAAAAGAAGTTGCTTGGTCTGACAGGATAATTGTAAATTGATTTGGATTTGTTATTTGATTAGGATACATATGCTGTGATCATATACCAGATTAGGAGAGTCCATGAAACCGCAGAGTTTGAGAGGTATGCATTGATTAAACTGAATTAATTAAAGCTCTGTAATTACTGTAAGACACATATACACAAGACTAACCAAGCAACATCTTAAACTGGAGAAATCTGAAATAAGCAGTTGTTTGAAATGGCTGCCAGTGCTGTGGTGACACAACCCTGCCAGCTGATGAGCAGAGGTGGCAAGATGGAGCACTCCTGACTCGAGGTATTTTTATTTGTACAGTTTCTAGTATATAAACTCTTAACTGTATTGCTGAATTTTGGATTTTTCTGCATGCATTACTACCTGCTACTTACCACTGACTTCCGAATACTAACACGTGGTTTGGGAATAGGTTTAGAGGGTTTGTTTTCAAAGCTTTCAGGGAGGGTTGAAGAATGGCCCCCTTTTCGTGCTTGTAGTGCAAGCTGATAGGCCACTTCAAATGCTTGTCCTAGTGTAAGAATGATTTCATAAGCTAAATTCTGGAACAAAACAGAAACAGTTAAAATTGAGGTGAGGTTGAATTATTGTCAGATACATGAAGTGGGGTAGTGATTTGTAATGTAAATAATTAAAATCACGCTGGTAATAGGCTCCTCAGTCTCTATAATGTTTACATCTGTCATTTGATTTCCCACTGATTAAAAACGATCTAAATGTAATTTATTGTACTGAAAGTAATTACTTCTAAACCCCTTGAAAGCGTCTCACTAAACATGAAAACATGAGTGGGCGAGTGTGTGTCATCTCCTTTTTAGAACAAGTACATTAACCTTCCCACCCTCCCAACTCATCCCATATCTGCTGCTCTCAGGATCCAGCCCCTCTTGCACTGCTGCAACGTGACATTCGGCCTCGCTCTATTTCAGAACTCCTGTGCTGACCCATCCTCCTCCAGAGCCTGACGTGCTGCCTCCCCGGGCACATGCCTTGGGACGCTCTGTGCTCTCACCAAGCAGCACAGGAAGAGGCTGCGGCACGGGTGGGATGCTTCCAAAAGGACAACGAGCCAGTGCTGGAAGCGCGTGCTCTGATTCACACACACAGGGCAGGTAGGTATGCGTGCAGGTCAGTGCACCGCTTCAGGCGCGTGCTGCAGGTCCTGGGAAAACCTTCTCATGGCTTTGCTTTCTAGGAGTAAAACTGAGCTCAAATGGTTGTGTAACAACACTCTCGTAAGCAAGGGGAAGGGAGGTTAGTGGGCATAACCAAAAAAGTCAGGCCATTATGCCTAAAACCAGTTCAGTGTTATAGGCAGAATACTTTAAATCCTCTTTGAATATGGGGAAAAAAACCTGTTGAAAGATTTATAAAACATGAATGAGGTATCAGAGGGGTTGACATAAATATCTTTTTGGTACAGTTTTACATCAATGAAAAAGCAGCTGTGAGTTTCAAATTTGACCTTAATCTAAATGGCAAGTGAATTCCTATGGTAATTTTTCTTCAGGTTTGTGGGCTTGTTTTTGTATATTTATCTTCAGGCTCCTACTGGAGCCTATTTTTAGGTTCCTACTAGAGCCTACTTCTGGGCTACTAACTCTGCAATAATGTTTAGAACCCCTGCAGAGCAAAGGCAAGCCTGTTGGCTTGCCTCCATATGATGTCCTACAGAGCCCTTAGAATAATTCATAAGTCTTTGATGTGATTCAGATGTTACCCTCTCCTTCCTCAATCTCCCTAGCCTATAGTTGGAAGCAACTCTGCGTTGCTTTGCACCTAGGTGATCCCTCAGAATTCCCACGTTTCCGATACTTTTTCAAATGAGATATATCTTTACTAGTCAAGTCTAACTGTTAAGTTTGCAGGAAGTGAGAAAGCAATGCAATGCACTTGGAAGTACACTATTTGCAGCCCTTCAATCATTAAAACAAAATTAAATGGACAAGCATTTTATTTCATGCCCTACACTTTAATTTTCCTGAAGAATCTCCATTCCTTTTTTATCACTCATGTATACTGAGACAACATAGGCTAAATTCAACATATTTTGCTCATTATAAGAGCTTCTTAAAAAGGTGCCAGCTCTGCCCTGTGCTAGGTCAGACAGAAGACAATTACACTCCTGCACTGGGACATGCTCTCTGCTGTTACGACTACAGTCACAACAGCAAGCCAGCCAAAGTTTCATAGCTTCCCAAATAAAAATGCCTGCCTGATTTGATAACTGTAGTCTCCAAATTATCTCCCTTTTAACTTCAAGGGAAACTGGCCAGGACTGAGAAACACTGAGGATGCAGTTTGCCAGTCGAATAATAAAAGAAAAAACTAAATAGGCTGTTATAAAGTGCTCTGCCTTTTAGTAGAACGCTGGCCAAGGAATTAAGAACAACAGAGTACAGTCATCAAAAATGTAGAGAATAATATAATTTGAAATGGAGTGTGCTTTTTAGTGGGATAAGAATATTATTCTAAAGAGATATGTCTTTAGAATCAGCTGTCGTGACAGTAAGAGAGCATACTATATCATGATGGGATTGTCTGCAGTGGATATTATTAACAGTACTAAGGAATACATCAGCAGCACAAGCTGTAGCAATGGCTTGTTGGAGAATATTCAGGCTGCAATACTAGTAGGACTGAGAAAATACACCATCCAGCGTGGCATACAAAAAGATCACTGAGACCGGCCTGAAAATCTGGGAGATAAGAGTGGAGACAGACCGAAAGTTTGCCATACTGAGCCATAAATTTAGTTTAAGTCCTATATCTTGTATGAAGCCACTATGATCTGTTTTCCTTTGTTGTCTGTAAAATGAAAAAAACAGGCCTGCCTGGGACCTGAAAACCTTAAGAAACATGTAACTGTTTCTCTGGTAAATAAATATTTGAAATATAGCAAATAAAACAGAACATTCACTGTTCTGTTCCATATTTGAAATGCAAACTGAACCATAACTTGTACATAAATTTCATACACCGTGTACCGTGGTAGAGCCTTGACAAAGGGAAGTCTGCAAATGGAGGGAAGGAGGGCTTTAAAACTGTACCTTATAAAATTTTAAAAAGTTATCTGAAAAAAAACGTAAGTAAATAAGCTTGGCTTGAGGAATTTCCCACCTGTAGTACTGGGAGAGGATTATAAGGACCAGAGCGGGTACAGATTCTTGCAGGGGCTATACTGGAGACGTAGGAACAGGATTCCTTTGAGGATAGAGGAGGAAAACCAAAATTCATGGTGGAAATTCTCCTGATGGAGTGAGGAGATTATTTGAACTTTTTGCATGTGGTGCAAAGGGAAGGACACAGGTCTCCCTCCCTGACAGACGCTTAGCACAGAAGTTGTAGAGCCCCTGGTTGCTGTAGGAGACACTGACTCTCACAGCTCCCCATCAAGCTCCTCAGAAAGGAGAGAGAAAGGCCTGCGCTGCTTCCCAGGCTGCTGCAAGCCTGCTCCTTGCTTGGTACGGCAGAGAAGGAAAGTGAGTGAGCCGATGCCTTTAAGCAACAGTTTCTGGGAGGTGAGGAATGAGATCAATTGCCTCGTCTGCCAGGCAATGCTACAATTCAAAGCCCCAGTGCAAGTCTGAGTCAGGATTCTTCAGCTTTAACTCAGCCAACCTGTTACAACGGCTAATTGTTTCCTTACATTTTAACTGACTTTTCTGTTGCCTTCTATTCATAGGTGAACTAGGCAATGAAGGATTATCTGATGGAAATTACTTTGGATATCTCCAATACATGAACCAGAAATTGATATAGGAGCTGTGCTGATGGTTTGTTTCTCCAGAGGGAATCCTTCCCTCGTAGATTTAAGGCTGCTTAGTAAAAGAATGAAAGTGAAGCGGACTTCAAATACTGAGCAATAAATCCTATTCTTCCACTAAACCTTTTCCCCTTCAAAATTCTGTAATAAAGTCTGATGGTTTTGCAATTTTGACTATAGAATTTTAACTCTGAGTACTCAAGTTAAATGTACAGTTACAAAATAGTATCAGTAATGCTTGTGGTTGCATGTCACTACACTAAAATACTTCCTTATTTACAAACAAATTATTCTTGCCCACATTTCCTGAGAAACTGAGGGACCCAATAGAGTATTTTTTTTCATAACATTGCATATATTGTATTACCAAAACATATATGATTAAAACACCTTACACCTTATTGTGAATTTCTACCATTTTAAACCCTAATTTTCTTAAAATGATTGTACTTCTATCCATTAGCAAATGGGTAGAATTGTTTCTATTAGCAAACAGGAAGATCAGGTAAACATGAACATTAGGCTTTAAATAGAAAATTTAATTCACGGTATGCTTACATTCTGAACACCTAGCTAGTTTTTATAGAGCTTGTACTTGCATCAAAAATGCTAGTTCCTGAGAAATAAAACAACACAAAAAGAGGATATTTTAGTAGGTAACACCCCACTGAGGATTAGGTTGCAGGAGAAAACTAAGTTAAGACAGTTGAAGCTTCCATATTGCTTAAAATAGCCATTTAAAGTGCTTGGGATATTAAATGCTCCTCCTGAGGTACAGGAACTGGGCAAAATGTAATTATTCCTGGATCACTTTTCTTCCCTTGCCAAGAAAGGAGATGAATTTCATCTGCAATACCTGAGTCTATGTTTCTGCTTGACTACTAAACCTATAAATGAAACTGCAGTACTTCAAAACCATTAAGTAGAATTTAAATGGACCAGGAGAAATAATAACCTCACTCAATCAGTCTAATTTCAGTTGTTCACACATCACTAAAATCTATATAATGTAACATCTTGTTGATCATTGTCTATCTATTTTTAACACAATTTCAAAGTTTTTCTACTCCCTGTGGATACTAAAATGTCAGCAGAGAATTTAAATAACAAAAGCACTCAACCAAAATGCTAAAATTCCTCTAACCTACCTGTACATCTCGTTATTTAAATTCTCCCACACACCACTGCTGTGCATGTTAACTATTTCCCCAGTCCCAAATAAAAAGCTGCAGTTCAGGTACCCTGTTCTTTTGATTTAACTTATTTATATTCATGTAAGCATGTTTCGAGAATTCATACACATTATACTTTATTAAAATATTTTTTCTATAAAATTCTGAAGTTTTAATAACACCTTAAATTTCTCTTGTGCACAACTCAAAGGGTAAGTTTTCTTGAAAGCTTTGGACTATAAATCTTAGTCACAAAAATTTCAGCCACTACTTAGTTCACCAAATTTAGCTGAAAACTGCATGATCGATTAATTGATATGTGCTCATAATTTCTCGAAACAATAATAGTTTGTGCATCCCCATCTGAAACGTATAACTATAGGAAGAAATTACTAATTTTCCACAAACATACTAGGAGCTCCAAGGACCTTTGCTGAAGTAACGTTTTGAGATATGTAGGCAAGAATTACAGAACAAGGAAATAAGAATTAAATAATTAATTTGCTATTTTCAAAATAAAGGCAATCTTTTGGTGTTTGCTGAGATTTCAGAATGGATGGCCAAACATACCTGCTACAAACTTTTTGGAAGGCTTAGGATTAGGCTTAGGCTTATACCTTAGGTTATAAGAATTACATGTCTAGACTTGTATGAAAAGCTACTTGATAAGTTTACAGTCAACAGCTGAGGTGACAGAGGTGAATTATTTCAGATGGGAAATGAAATACCAAAGAAAATCTCTTCTCTTCTCCAGAAACGTCCTTTTGCTATTCCAGAGCGATCTTTTCACGTGGTAAATGAATTATGCCTTCCACTAATCACCATTAATATATCCTGAAAATGTTTTAACAGAACGAAATAACTACTGCTAATAGAAAGAACTAGTAAATGAAGTATCTTCTATAAACTGACCACATCAAATGCAGTGAATACGTGGCAGTAGTGGTGATTAGTCTTCAAGTCTTTAGTGATGTACGCAAACGTGGAAAGGTCTTCGGGGTCTTGCGCAGCACAGGAAATGTTACGGATTTCATGTTCAGCAATAATATTCTGTTTAAAAAAAAATTCAATCAATTTAGGAATTCAATTTAAAAGAGCCATAAAAGGTGTGGGTTTAGATTCACATTTGCGTTGATCTACTGTACCAAAGTATTTCAGAAATGTCTTAATAAGAAGAGATTTAATATACCCCATGTGAGATCTTACACAGGTATTTGGAATTTTGACCCTCCTCAGTTGCCAATCATCTGGTAGGAAACCATTATGTTCTAGAGTTTTCCCTATGAAGCCACTTGTGCTTTGGAGTTTATTCAGGATCCTTTGACAAAGAGACATCTTTCCTGGCACACAGGACACAGCTTCATAAGGTGCTGATATAGCGCTTCAAAACTGTATTTATAGATACAGTTTCAAAGCACTATACCAGCATCTTATGAAGTTCCTGGCCTTTTGTATAATGATCAAAACGGGACACTGTTTCAGTCTACTGACAGACAGGATCTGGTGAAACCTAGCAAGCTCAATAGCCAGGTTTTTGCACTCGCTGTGTGACAAATTTTAGCTATACTTCTTCAGGAGAAAAAAACCACCAAACATAATTGAAACCGTGAGACATTTAAAGGATTCTGGTTACTAAAATGGTAACTACAGGAGGATCTGGCAGCTTATCTCCACTTACTGACAACAGCATCCTGTAAGAGAGATGTAGGAAAATGAGACCGTTCATGCACCGAGCCACACTACTTGCAACAGCCAATGTAAGCTATAGCACACTACTGGGAAAGAGGTGGGGCATGTCTGTCCGATGGGATAAAAAAAAGCTGTCTTAAAGCTCTGGAGAAAATTATGAATACTCATTACATAAACTGCTGATATGTAATTTCTGTGTTCAGGCCAAAGGAACCATGAAGCCAGAGAAGAACACACTGCAGAGTGGCTTATGATTAGGCCTTGCTTCAGCAACACATGTGTTTCAAATGGTTTGTTTAAAGAGAAAAATGATTCATTGAATAGGAATTTACTTAGGGGTTAGTTTATATGCTTTCTTGAATTGTAGCCCTGCTGGCTGTGGCTCTAGCATTTCCACAAAAGCCCACAGTGACATATCCTGCTGCAACATGACATCACTACTGCATCATGGAACAGGTGACACCTGTAGTGTCCCAGTTCCTCACACAGCCACTGCTTGCTCCTGCCATGGTGGCATCTGTCCAAGTTAAAACAATCTCTGAGCATATCTGGTTTTCCCTCACCCCTCTCCTTTCCTCCCCACCTCGTTTCCTTCACCTCCTTTTTTTATTTTTTTTTTTTTTAATACATGCAACCAAATCACTCCAGATGCTTTGCCGTATCTTCTCTCATTTGCTAAGTGGTAACTTTCCTCCTTGCATGTAGGTGTCAAGTTTTCAAAAAGAGGTATTAATATATCTAGTTGAAGAAATCATGACTTAGGAAAAATCTTAATAAAAAGCATACCAAATTTCAAATTGTGGAAAAATTGAAATAAGGAAACTTTTACTGAAGAAAATAAATAATTCTCTTAAATTGTTGCAACATACTTGATTATTTCGGTTTAATGCATTATTCATAAAAATGACAAAACCAGCACTTGTGTTTCAATATATGCCGATTTATAATGACATGTATAATCTCTGCTCAACAATTGCTTGCTTTTTATGTTACTTGAAGCATTTTATTTTCTTTGTTCTCAAATTGATAACTTTTACCCTCAATAAAGATTTTGATGAGAATTAGAATCATACCAAAACCATGGATTTAGGTATCCACAGATAGAGCTGTAATACACTGTCATCGATGTAGTGTTGGCAACATTGTACTTCAGAAAGCAGAAAGAATTCAAGCTTGGAAGGTGTTAAAATCGTATGTGAAGTATTTATGCCAAATCATGAGCCACAATGTAATCACCTGAATTTATGCAGCATATGTGAAAAGAGCTCTGCTATGCTGAAACTTTTTCTAGGTGACCTGGGGTTGACACAGGGATTTGCACTTGAGTCAAAATTCACGGAGATTGTTTTAATTTTAAACCAAGTGAATTCTGGAAACATACACATATCAAGTTTGTTTTGAATAAAATAAAGTATACCTAAACTAAATCTTCCGGATAGAAATTGGTAGTGAAATTGAGTTTCTCCGTAGCTACTCTACGATATCCTCTGTGATCTCCTTTCAAAATTAAACATTTTTCAGTGCATGTGTTTACTGTGTACTACTGTCACATTTCAGTAGACCATGGTCTTATTCTGCAGGAAGTACAAAGCTATGAACCAGCTTGCTGTTCTGGGTACACTCCTCAGGCACTGACTGACACTGTACAGCTGTTCTAAAAATTGCCATTCAGTTTGGCAAGAGAAACCTCTGGTGCTTCCCAAAAAGTGGGGAAGCTGAAAGTTAGCTCTGGTTCTGCCAAGGAAATACCTTGGAGAGACCAGGTTTTTGCTAAGCAGCCTTCCTTTTGCTTGCCTACCTCATGCCAGCCAATCTCCCTTCTGGCAGAAATCACCCAGAAGTTAGGGTGAGCTGCGAGCCACGAGAAAATTCTGCGAGTCTGCTTTTTTCCTAAGCAGCAATTTCTTTCTGGCCTCACTTGCAAAGAAATGGTGTCATGCCAAGCTTCAAGGCGCCACTGAAATAGCTGTCGTGGAATGAGGTCAGGGCCCCTTCGTCACCTGAAACTTTGCCTGCTATGACTGGGAATACAAATTCTTAGCTTGGTGGCATAAAGGAAAAGGATGAACAGCCATGGGAGCTGAGTTTTCAAGCACAGAACTGCTAGCTAGTTTTGTCATTAAAAACTATGCATTAATTGCTACGTGGTGCCCAGCGCTGTCAACTATAAGCTCATATGGAAGCAGTACAAGTCTGAATAGGCTCTCACCTTAGTGCTAATCTGTTTTGGGTCTTGAAGGAATTGGGAACAGCACACTGTGGACAAGGATGGTAACAACGCTTCTGGGAGAGTTGCAGGCTATTACCTGGTTTTTACAGAAGGGAAAGGCAGTGCAGATTTTGAACTGGAGAGAAAGCAATCTACCACTTGAGAAAAAACATTGGACTGTGGCATTATTTACCTCCACCAAATACATCCGTTGCACTACTAGGTTTCAGTGGGACTAATCTAGAGTCATCTAATGGAATTTGCCAAACTTCTTTCAGGTTTCCATCTTACATAAGACCCTATGCACTGTGAAAAGAGACACAAGAAGTTCCTTTTGTTCTCCTGGTTTTTTTTGTAAACCTAAGGACACTGCAGGTACATCCTTTATGCTACAGGGGAGATTTAAGAGCTGAAACTAGCATTATCCAAGTTAGAGTTAACAGCATTACAATGTCCTGATTTATGCCCTACACATCAGAGAGCATAAAGAGAATGAGGGCTGTAGAAGCTCAATTTTGAATCAATGGAAGGAAAAAGGAGCGGACAGGAATCCCTGGTCCCTGTGCTCTGGCAAATATGCCAGACTTGAAACAACAGTAATTTCACCTCAGTTTTTCTTTCATGCCATCTTGTAACTCTAAATATTGCTTCCAAACCCTAGCAGAAGTTCACAAATCTGCTTCCATCCTTCACTTAAAACACGGTTCTAGTTAAACTTAAAAACTGATTGATTTGGCAAGTTTGATGGATACTGAGATAGGTGTACTGTGTGGTCTGAATGTTCAGCAACACAAAGCTGCTATAGACATTATTAACCTGGTCAGGTAGCTGGGTTGTCAGATTTATTTTTTATATTGCTTAGTCAGTTTTAGTCACATAACAGAAAAGACAATTTCTTTTCTGTTCATATAAAAGCATCAGTATGGATTGTATTTCCTTGTCATTTTAGACATACAAAGAAGAGAAATTAATGTATTACTTTACTTCCGTTCACAGAACTTGTACATTTTACTTTGGCTAAGCAATAATCCATTGCTCTATCCATCACTGAGTTCTCTGATCTCTCAATTTCTGCTTTTGTGGCTTTGATTAGTTGGGTTTTTTTAAAGATTTGGATGTATTTTAAAATGTAAGAAACAAAGCACAGGAGCATTGTCACATGGGAAGATGAAAAAAAATAGAATAACAACTATTAAGAAGCTGCTGCAGTTCAGGTAGTTAAATGGCTAGCACCAAGAAAACAGCTCACAGAGAGGCTGCGGGATTCGAATGTCTGGAAAGGACATTCAAGGCTTGTGTTTCTTATTCTTAAAATGGCTGGCCCTGGATAAAGCCACATCGTTATTCTTTATTGAGACTTTTCTTTTTTTTAATTTCCCCAAATTATATTAATGAACATATATTTATATTCTGCATATTTAAGGAACTCTATAGAGAAGAATATGGTAAAGGATTCCAAGAGGCTCCCTGCTGAATGTCTTTTGTGATAAGCTTGCATTTAATAGCAGAATGCTGGACACAATGTTCTCCAAACAAGCCATTAAAGCTGTTTCACTTGTCCTCCAGCCTGAGTTTCTGGAGAATGACAATGACATTACATCCATTTTGGGCAAAAGAGGATTAAAAAAGGAGAGGAAAACACGAAGTTCAAATCTGTCCCCTCTCTGGCCTGGCCTTCATAGGTATTACTATTTCTCCTACTTCTGAGAAACAAAAGCTAATATTCAGTAATTGCACATACCTTATTTGTGGCATCAATAAATTTGACTCCCTTGTAAGAGACAGACAGGACAATGGTTGGTACTTTCTTCATCTGTTCCGTAGACTTCTGAAATCAAAATGAAGATATTATTAGACTTGTGTTGCATTGCAACAATAGTGCTCTCTTCTTCTGATTAAATACCTAAATGAAACAAGTATGTTATTTTTTCTTAAGCCGGCTGTGGTCTGGGTTTATGCTCTCTTGTAGTTCCAAAACTAAAAACAGCTTAAAGATTGTTGTGAGGATGGTGAAAATTCTCCTTTTTCCCAGCACAACGGGAAGAGAATAAAGTAACTTCTCCAGGCTTAAAAAGACCAGTTATGCAACCAGTGTGTTCCCAAAATGTGTGTGTTTAGGATATCTGCCTGCTATGCCCCATCCACTGCTGCCTCCCTCCCCTTCTCCTGCCCTTCCCAGCAGTAAGAATCAACAGCACAGTACTTCTTGTAGCACCATTTCTTTGCTGCAATTAGTTGTTATTTAGAAATATTTCCCTGTTTTTCCCTCCTTTGCAGCTGTATTTGTGGCACAAGGTATCCTTGCAGCCCGCTAGGCCTGCCAGTCAATCCGTCAGCCCAGCGCTGTATCTTGTCACTCCGACTGTCTGCACTTCGAGTGCAGCTGCTACTGGAAGCTGCTTTACACATGAATTAGCACAGAGGCTTATCCTGCATTCCCTCAGTGCCAGGTTCTCCTACCTACAGTTCATGCTCTCCTATAAGATTGTTTTTCCTTTTATACTAGTCTATATCTGTGCACACAGCAAAGATATTTTCCCCGCTGAACAGACGAGGAAAATATTTGGGGCACATTTAAGTTCTCTGCAGAAAAAAACAGTTCCTTAGTTTACAGATTAGATTCACTAATTTAACCCCCAACCCAACCAAACAAAACCCCCAAATATGGCATAATAGTTTATAACTGATTTGAATTTTTTTAAGGTGGAAGACAATTACGGACTGGACTATTCTACACAAAACTACTATAGATAAATAGGTAACATTCAGAAAATGCTTATTTATGGGACTATCTGCACAGACATCAATCGAACATTTTCTTGAGAGGAAAGGAACTGTGGACATTTACAGGTAAACATGAAGAAACAGCACACAGAAGGAGAGTGTAAACACACTGAAAAGTCTAGAATTGGCACATAGGACGATCATTAAAGCAGCTACACAAAAGTAGCAGCGGTGGCTTTGCATTATTCAAAAAAACTCAAAGCAGCAGACATAGAAACTTGAAAACACAAACTGTAACTAAAAAATATGTTGGAAAAAATAGGTGATGCTAACACTAGAGAGCAAAACAAGCAGAAGCTTTAAACAAAAAAAACCACCCCTGTAATCATGTCTCCTTATTGGCTCTTGATCCTCCCAGAATCAAACAAGACTCCATTTTTGTCAGCATAAAATTCAAAGCTACAGATCCAGCTATGTCCTGCAACTAGTGTCCGTGCCATGAAGGCTAAAACCTCTGATTAAAGTTTCAAGGAGGGCTCCACCTGTCTGTGTAATAGAGAGGACTGTTGGATCTCTCCATATCAAATGATGAGAGACTTGAGACAGCAATGAAGTGTCAATTTATGCCAGAGAAAACTCCTTTCACCCAGAATGCTCGGCACTTTTAAGAAATGAAAACTTAAATGGTAAAACATCCTGAAGAATTTTAACAAAATCTGAAGACATTAATCTGATTTGCATGCCTCTGAACTGAGTGGAGAAAGAAATGGTATCCCTGCCGAAAGTAGAGCAAGCAGCTACCTGCGTGTATGTGTGTGTGTGACTATAACGGATCTCAAATGAGCCTTTTCATAAAATTCAATTTCAATGCACAGAAAGCATGACAGTGACTGTACAGAAGCTGCAGTACATACATCTACCAGAATAACAAGCAATAAACCCCACATATGCTCATACTAGACAAAATAGTCACAAATATGACAATATCACTTTAATCATCAGGCAAGGCAGCAATCATCCAACTTTGGTCCTTTCATTTTAGTCCGACAGCTACACACAAGAGAGCTTTCTTTCCCGTTTTGATTATTGTAATTACCCCCTTCCTCGCCTCCTTAACAGCAAAATTCCTTTTCTCCGATGTGCTATACAAACACAGGTACTAAGTCCACATATTTTAGTTTTTCAATATAATTCCCACTGTCTGGTATTTGCCATAAAGGTGAAGTATCCTGTTGGCCAGGCCACGCTGTATCAACTACCTCTTTCCTCTAGACCTGTGGTTTGTAATTTAATGATCTTCATCTGCTCCACATTCACCTGGGTTTGTCTAGACTAGACCTGACCTCTAGTATTTAATCGAGGTTGTGAACTGCCAGAAGACTGCCTCTGAGTGAAATAGCTCATCAAGATGTTATTAAATTACAGCTGGCAAATTAGGAAATGAATCAGAGACTGATGGACATTTGTAATTTATTAAGCCAAACTGTCTCAGCTGGTAGGGAGCACAGAATGTTCGTCATCATCTTGCAAACCATACAAACCCCAGGATTTTTGCAGTCCAGTGTAGGATTGTGATCTGGGGTAACAATTCTGCACTTGTACTCCCATTGAAACAAACAGCTGGGCAGTGGAATAAAGTCCTTTGTTATTATGGCAGAGCCATCAAGAAAAACATGCAGCTCTATTCCCTGGCTCAACTCCTAGTGATACAGTAACTGAAGTCCACCAGACAATTATTATTTCCAAGCAGTTTCTAGGTTTCAACAGTGTTGAGTTGTCATGGTGAGCTCACACTATTAGCTTGTTGTTCCTTTCTTTTTAATGAAGGAGCTGTCTGCCAGAATGTGTAACGTGAGAATTCAGAGTTACAATATGAATATCTTTTGCTCAGGCACTGTAGGTGCTTTGGCTCTGAATTCTAGGATGCTGAGATGAAGTCCCACAGCCTTCTTGGTCAGACATTTCACATCTCTATGCAGGCCAAGTGGGCATCTCTGCCCATGTCCGTGCCCAGAATCTGAGAAGAAGGTGGGACACAGGAGTCAGTATTCCCTTTCCTCGGGCTTTTCAGGTTCTAGCCACTGTATCTACTCCACGAGGACACAATGAGATGACAAACTATTCTTGTCCATCTGGTGTCTCTATGGGAAGCATATGGACTTGAGCCAAAGTTACAGGAGCCACAGCTGAAGGCTGGCACTGGATGTCATGTGCATGCTGACATACGGTCTAATGCTCCAAGGCATGTTCATACCGTAGTAGCAGATTAGATTTCATCTCACATAGAAGCAATCATAGTGACAGGACACTGTCTTTGGGCAAGTGCTCACTAGCCTGGAACTGGTCATAGTTCCTATGAACTCCATGGTTTGTGACTGTAACTGGCTCTTAATTTTGATACACTTCTTTAGGAGAATCACCTGGGTGAACAGCAAGCCTATTCCAGGCTCCTTGCCAGTGCCTGTTGCTGATCAGCTGGTCACCTACGTCAGGACAGATGTGCATGCCCTGTCTCCATGGGTGCTCTGCTCCTGCAGCCAGGAGTCTCTGTGCTGCAGTCTGCACCGCCAGAGACTGAGCTTTGGTCCCACCCCTGAAATCCTTGCTGCCAGACAGGTAGGTGACTACGTGAAAGCAGGCCATGTATAATTCAAGAACCATAAAACAGGCTTGTCTGCATACACAGGAAGACAGAAGAAAGCGTCATCAGCCTAAATCTAATGCGACATATGTGCAGCTTCCCCAGACTTCTCAAAAGACACACAACATCTTTCTCTTCAGAACAAGGAACATCAGGAGTACCAGTCTTGTCTGCATTTTGGTGCAGCTGCTGCAATGAAACTGCTTCATCCCCTCAGCACCCACAATCGAGATCAGCCCAGTGGAAGAAGGTAGAAGGTACCTTCTCCATAACTACCTGATTACTACAGTGACTGCTTTTACAATAAAGGTCTGAATTTAAGACTTCTGAGTTTGCATCTGAACCCACTGCTGCTATTATGTAGGACAGTACCAAAACCCTGCATGGGCTTGGACAGTGCTGCTCCCAATTCCTCCTTTTGAAAGGAGTCATAAGGGGATGCAAGAGCAGTGGTGCCAGAGAGAGCAAGAGAGGGAGTGCAGTCTTGCTTCTCATCTTGTTCATGGATTTTCTTTACTTTCACTGAAAAAAAATCACTCTCATATCTAGAGTCTAAACTCATTTTCATATTATAGTAGTACTACAAATTGTCTTAAGTAGGTAAAGCATTTCCACTTGCATATTGATTTTGAGTTAAAGGCTGTGCAGACCTGCTAGACATTTATTTAGAATATAAACTAAAATCCAACTAATTTGAGATCCACCCTGTCAGTGTGCCTAACAAAACAAGGTAATTAACAATGGCTTAAGAGGCAGAGGACTGTTTTTTAAATAAAGTAATAGAAACTAGCAGTTTATTTTTAAAAAGCAAATACAAAACCTGCAACCCTGAAGGGCATTTAACCCTTTCAAGACAGGATTGCACCTCAATACCTTATTCTGTGCAGAACTGAGAGCACTAATTCAACACCTTTGACTACTCCTGCAGTGTACAAACCATGGAATCTCTGAGCACACACACACACAAAGCAGCCGAATTAGAAATTCAGAAACACACATAGAATGGTGTCCAAGTAAGATGCTCACACATTCCCTTGATATACTGTAGCACATGGTGTAACACAGCCCACTCTGAAAATCTTTCATCTCATTTATTTATTTCCTGCCAAGAGGAAATGGGATACACTGGTACTTCTACTTTGCCATGTTGGCCACTTCAATGTACTTACACATGCATTTATAACTAGATTACTCAGCTTTCATACAGTGGCCAAAATGAAAACAGGTTTAAGTTTAGGTTTATATGTAATTATACCTGATATTGCAAATACACAGTAAAGAAACATTATTCAGCCATTACAAGTCACTAACAACCCTATACATAAATAAATTCCAAGTAAAAGTTTATGAACCTGTAAAATCTTAAGTCTTCATCTTGGCTTTCTACTTTCGCAAATGAATCTTCAGTCTTATATTGATTTTTAATATCTATATGAACACTGTAGCTGGCAATTCTCCTGTTCAGTTATGTACTGGAATCCACTTCATTATAAGAATCTGAACTTTTCCCTAAACTGGTAGCAACTATTAATTCTAAATGTCATCAGACTGCACATTTCAAAACATGTGTTGGTACCACCTACCATCATACCCGTACGTCTGCTATTTATTTAAGGCCTATGAAACTTCACTAAACAGTTCACAGAATCATTGAAATCTCAGTTGGAAGGGAAGCAGAAGAATAATTTAATTCAACTCCTGGCCTGCACAGGACTATCCCCAAGAGTCACACCCCGTGCCTGAGAGTATTGTCTAAATGTTTCTTGAGCTCTGTCAGGCTGGTGCTGTGACCGCTGCCCCGGGGAGCCTGCTCCAGTGCCCAAACACCCTCTGGATGAAGAATTTTTTTCTAACATCCAACCAAAACCTCCCCTGACACAACTTCAGGCCATTCCCTCAGATCCTGTCACTGGTCACCACAGAGAAGAGACCAGTGTCTGCACCTCCTCTTCCCCTCATGAGGAAGCTGCAGACTGCAGTGAGGTCTCCCCTCAGTCTCCTCTTCTCCAGGCTGAACAGAACAAGTGCCCTCATATGCTCCTCATAAGGCTTCCCCACAAGGCCCTTCACCATCCTCATAGCTCTCCTTTGGACACTCTAACAGCTTTATATCCTTCTTAGAGAGTGGTGCCCAAAAGTGCACACAGGATTCAAGGCGAGGCCGCACAAGTGCAGAGTGAAGTGGGACAATCACCTCCCTTGACTGGCTGGGGAAGAGGAGCTTGAGTGAATCACTTTGACAAGATCACACACGAGATGAAATTGAAATAAAAAGTCTAAGTCCACGTTTGACCAATTAGTTTTAAAGCCAATTTGCCTTTTAACAAATATTTACACGCAATTATACAATCTGCCTTCTAATAAATACTTACTAACTTCTCTCAGTCCAAAAGGTTTAAAAATGCATTACTGACATAATTTAATACTTCTTGGAATAAAACTACATCTGCAATCCTTTTGGTACAAAACTCTTTACTGCTCTACAATTAGTGGATGCCTCCAAGCTACATCATTAAGATGAACATTGCACATGGGGTGCACCTGCAATGCACTCAGCTGAGAGTGAGATGGTTTTTTTTCTTTTGCAGTATCTCTAAACATTCTTCTGCATTCCTCCTGCCCCTTACACTCCTTTCTGACAGAATTCAAGGACATACAATCCTCTGAAAAACATGGTACAGCATGATGTGGATGTGCATAGAGGCTGAATGTCTGTAAGATCTTCCACCACTACTTATTTTTTCCTTTTGAGTAATATCCATGTGTCTGTTCCACTGCAGACCCTCTAAAAGCAGCAGCCACACAAGAGAGAGGCAGAGCTGCAAGTCCCAACAGAGCGGAGACAGAAGAATCTAAATCCCAGAATAGCGTTTGATGCTGACATGGTATTTGCCTAGAGAGTTTCACCAGGAGGCATATGGAGACTTCTGCACTTCTACTTTTGGAGGAAAAATGAAATGGAGATTGAAAAACAAGAAAGGGTTTAGTAGAAACAAGGAGACTGCCATCTAAATTCAGTTTCTTCTTTACATAAGAAGAAATGAAAGGAGGAAGAAAGGCCCCAGATGCTGCCAGTTTTCAGTGAGTCAACTCTGCTTCACCTTCCTCTCCAGAGATAAGAGAAGCAGATTTTGTAGCAATTCCAACTTTGACATTTTGGTCTTAAGTCAGCAAGACATTTAAATACCTGCTTTGTTAACAGAATTATATTGCTGGTTCCTCAGAACTTTGACCTGAAATTTAAGAACCTATTTCTAACAAGAAAACTTTCAAGAAAGAAATATAATACTCAGGAAGGTGGCTGGATCCAAGAACAAAATTTAAGTTCCCTTCTGCTGCAGTAAATACTCAACCGGTTTAGACTGTTCAGCTAGTGTATGCAACGTAAGTGATTTAACACAGCTGCAAAGAAAGAGTCTACCTTGTTGCTGTGCTCATGCCATTAAGTATAAAACAATCCCCTTCCCACCTGGTCAAGGAATTCAGATGTGTAAATGCCAAACGAAGTCTTCTGTAGAGAAAAAGCCTCTTTCTAGGTCAAATTTAATTTTATCTCTTCTCTTTATTTTGATGCAAACATATCTTATCCTCCCTTCATGTTCCTATGATAATTTGCAATGAAGGCAGCAATCAGATTGAAAACGCAACTTGCAGTATTTCCTATTCCACACTGAAAAAGATGAAAGCTCTTAACTTCTTGGCTCAAATATGGCCAGGACAGCAAGATTTAATCTCCAAGTAGCAAAAGTCAGTTTATAGCAGGTGGGGATGGAGACAGTGCTATCCACTAGAGAGGAAGTTTGTGAGAGAAAATAGCTGGAAACAAATAAGAAACCATAAAATATAAAGGAGTGCAAATATACGAATGGAAAAGTAAAGTTCTTGGCAAATATCCATAATTTTGGGTGGCTGCAAGAATCTGCAGTTTGGGTGGGGAAAAAAAGCATGTGTGATCTTGACCCCAATGCTGAGCTCAAGCTATTGCATCTGCATGATTTTCCCTAAACAAATCCATCATCTGCCCTGCTGGAGCACACTGCTGAACAATGCTGAGAAGCACAGTGGATTGCCAAGAAGAGTTATTAAGGTAAAGGTTCCCAGGTTTGGTGTGGGGTTTTTTGGTTTTTGGTTTTTTTTTATTTACTATTGGTGGGGTTTTTTACATCATAGGAGATTTAGGATCTCCTTTCCCTCTTAAGCTATAAGCGAAAGAGGCTGCTGTAAGCCTCTCTGCAGAGAGACACAAGGGATATCCACATGACACTTCCCTTGAGAACCAAAACCATCAACTGCAATAACTGAAAGCCCTGGGAGCATCTACAACTAACAGTGAGGGATCTGCAGTCAGCAAACATGTAATTTTTGTTGTTTCTCTGTATTTATAAATGATTAAGGAAGATCAAGATTTTTTTTCACTGATACACTTCTTTCATCCTTGTGCACCTCCTGACTGAAAGACATCCAGTGAATGTCAACACTTTTGTGAGCAGCATTAAGCTAAAGATGGAGACACAAAAGCCACATTGACAGAAAAATTAGGTACCTAATTTTCATACATTCTCCATAAAACCATTATATGGCTGAGTCCAGAAAGATTAAGAAAACTGCAGGGAGTGACCTCAACCTGGTACAAGTTTATATGTGACATACTGCCCCCTATACCCAAAATGTTTCACATTGCAGTAGGCTATAATTTTGCAATATGTACAAAAACAAATAAAATACTAGAATAAAAAAATATTGTTCTATCACAATAGTACAACCCTATGTAAAAGTCTTACTGACTCTAGAGACACTGGACAAGTGTAAAGAATTCAGTACCTGAGAGCCAGACAAATAATATATCTAGCTTTTCACTTCTTTTTTTTGTTAAGTGAAATGTCCCTTTCAATACACTTAAAGTAAAATGTAACTATAATAGAAACCAGCTTTTCAATGACAATGCAGGGTTACCTAAATACAATAATGAACATCACAGCAAAATTTCAGGATGACTTTGGACAACCTGGACCCCTAATTCACAGACAACAACTTTTAGGAGACATCCAGAGGGAGAAAGTTTTGGAAAAGGATATCTTTTTCTCACTGGGAAACAGGCTGAAATAATAATTTGTTCCCATTAAGTCAAAGGTTTTTGCTTTTGACTTGAATAGGAACTTGATTAAAAGGATTACATAGAAAGAATAGATGAAATCCTGATTAAAAACTGTTTCATTCAAATATCTTTGCAGTAAAAAGCCTCAAACCAGAAAATAAACACTCTCACAGACCAATTGTTTCAAAAGAGAATGTAAAAAAGAAATGTACATAAACCCCACCACTGTATTATATAAGTGTCCTGTATGGCACTATAGAAAACTAGTGCAACTGCACTTTTTATATAAGAAATGTATATTTTAAATTAAATTTGTTTTCAATCAGTTTTTTCAGTTTTATAATTTTAATTGGCCAAAGTTATTACTTATAGAAATAGATATTAAAATGCCTATAAATTATTTAGAGTGCCTTTTTTGATGTTAAGCCTCCTAGTTCAGCCAGAAAACTTACTGAAGTTGTCATATGCTACTATGGTGTCAAATTCTGCCCTAATTTCTGCACAGGCATATGCCTAAAGAATTGAACTGCTAAGCCTGACAGTTTCAAAACTGGATTGGAAGATGGGATGCTTGCAGCCTCGATTAATTCCCTAGAACACGTGTATGTGATTGTAGATCCTTCCGTGTCAAATTGTTGGGTTTTTTTTCAGAGGAGTTTAAGCCCAGGTAAGGAAGGATTAGCATGTAATTAGCTGAAAAGCCTCAGATCTTCAGGCAATCTAGTAATTGTGAATTACTGCCAGCCCTTAGCTAAAACAGCTTGTACGAATGTCTGTGTGCTGCACACATGTAACCAGCAGGAAATGGTTGTCTGATTGCATGAATTTTACACATCTTCCAGCTTTCTGATCTGAATGTCACGTCTTGTGCTCAGAAACACCTTGCATGAGAGACGTATGATACACAGAAGAAAAGGTTTTGCTCATTCATCTAGGTAATTGTACACGTTTGGTAGATTAGCAAACAATTATATTCTACATTAATTAATCATGCCAGACCATGATCTGTTCACCATGGCTGTGAACAGGTGTGTTCTTATTACAACTGCAGTTGGGAATAAATCAGGCTATGGCTGTTTTGAGTTTCCAGCAGCAATGTTTCTTGGAGATAGACCGCTGTAATTTTCTACAAACCAGTACCAGGCCAAAGAGCCACAGGAAAACATATTCTTAACAGTCTGAAGGAAACCTAGCTGCTTTTGCACCAGCAGATGAAACTGAGCTAGACTCCATTTCACCCTTTAATCAAAAAGCATATAAGTAACTCATAATTAAAGGAAATACTCATGTGAGTAAAACTATCTATAGGATTATGTGACTGTTGGATAAGACCACGCGTAAAAACCAATGTGTTTGGTAATATGTTATATATTTACTACTACATATTTAACATTGTAAATTCAATCTAGATTATCATATAAAAGCTATAAATTCTGTTTATAAAACAATTGGATATGGGCATGCTTAAATTGTGTGGACAGTACTTTGAAGCATACTCAAAGATTAATGAGAAAACATAACACATACATTTGGGGTTTTTTGTTACATACAACATTCAAAATAAAAATTTACCTTTAAATCTTGGTATTACTTCAAATTAAGATACAAGACAAAACAGATTTCCTATTGAATACCAATGTAAAAGCAAGGAAAGGAAATGGGTAACAGTACATTACAAAAGCAAAAAGGGTACAGGGCAAGCAATCACAGAGTGATGTTATTTAATACCACTACAATAGAGAAAGGATTAGGTTTACAAACTTACCCTCATCTTTGCACATGCGTCCTGTGTTGACTCTGTGCCTCTTAACTCTTTTACCAGCATAGAACCTAAATACTGGAATAAAAATCCATTGAACTTATATTAACTGAAATTCCAGAACAGACAAACATCTGCAGAAATGCACTAAAAATGCTTTAAAAAACTTAGTGGTAGCAATCAATTTCTTAATATATTGCTTCAGAGCTTTTTTACTTTGCAGTTCTTTGACAAATCATTTAAACCAATGTGTTAATCAATCCATGAAACAAGAATGCACAGCAACAAGCGTATTGAATCAACTAGAGTCCTTTGAAACAATATCTGAAAGTCTTCTAGCTTATCATTGTAGTTACTGAAACAGTGAACAGACACTATGGATTACACCTTAAAAAAGACATTTGATTAAAAAACAGAGAATTTGCTTTTTTTAGCTGCCATCTGCCAAACTCCTATTGTTATGTGTGCAATCACGTGGATGAGAAGGCCAGCAGTGATCTCAACCTCAGTGTACTCAATCTGGGACTAATTTACGCACAAATAGCAGAGCTCGATGTCAGCAAACAGAGACAATAAATCTGTACTAAAACTAGTTCAAACCATTATTTCTTCCTAAGGAAAGGCTGACCCTGAACTATTATTTTGAAGCCTTTAGTGATCTGGAGGGGGGCTGTGTGAGAGGAAGCAGCAGGGTGTTGTGTCCTGGCTCAGCTTGCTGGAAACCACTGTGCCCTCAGAGGAGCCTGCTCATCTCCAAGGGTAACAAGGCAGGCAGTGCCTCAGTGACACAGCCCCTGTTCTACAGGCCTCTCCCTCACTGTGTCACTTGTTGGCACATGCAGTTTGAGCCTTCCTGCACCCTGACAGCAGCCTCTGCTCCTCGGAGGTCTCAGTATGCCCCTACACCATGTTTGAATGGCTCTGCTCCTCCAGGGATGGAGCTGGCCGCATCATCCCTGCCATTCCCACCTAGCAGCGAGGGGTTTCGTTACTGCTAACTGGGCTGTACCAAAGCCCCACCACGCTCTGCATTTCTCCTATAGATGCTACAGGTGTGCACATTTGTTGGTGTGCATGTGCTCTTACAGCTCTGTGCAAATCAGGACGTTTCTGAATTTCTGTATGATGTCACTTGCAAGTCTGGCTCAACTGGGCAGAGTGCTCAGCAAGGCACCCCTCACCTGCCCTTCCCCAGGCACAGAGAAGTCTCTCTCTGTATTCTCACTGCAGCACAAGGCCATGGCTTCTCCTAAGTCTCCAGTCCTAAGTGAGCAACATGGGAGCTGCAGAGAAGTCATGCCACTGAGGGAATATGGCAAATAGGCTGCAGGAGGAGAGAAAGCACTGTGGGCAGGAGCCTCTTTCTGGAGGATGCTGCAGCCCACCACTGCTGACCCTTCTCATTCTACCAGACCGACTCCTCTTGGAAACAGCCTAACCTGACCCAACCAGATGGTGAACCGGCTTCAGCTTAGACAAGAATCTATCAAAAAGAACTTCAGTTACAGATGAATGCAAGCTGGAACTGAACAGAGAGTGTACTGGTTCAGTTCTCTGGTCTCCTGACCTAAACTGAGATATTTTCTTTAAAGCCTTCAGTTTACACTGTACGGCAGGAGTCTCTGACCTGCAAGAAAATGCATAAATATTTCAATGTAGACAGTAGCCAACACAGCAATTAGTGAGAAACATTTTATAGGGCATTATAAATGGGCCAGTGAGCAACATCAACACTACCAGATAAGCACAAGCACAAAGGAATGAATGAAGGGCATTCCTAGAGGACTGCAGATATGAAAGATTCATAAACCGAGCAGCTGTGAGTCCAGCTGGGTGCTCGATGGTGACGTGAGTAGGGCTTTGGGCATTAATTTGATGGGACAGTTTGATATTGCCCTTGAAGAAAAACAACAAATTTAAAGCAAGCTCTGAAATTAGAAGAGTAAACAAAACCATATTGAATTGAACTGTATTCTTCTCTGGATCCTGCTATCTGACACTTTTGGAATCCTTAGCCTTCTCTGGGTAGGTTGCAATTAATGTCTTCAATTTTTTGTTTGGTTGGTTGGATGGTTGGATGCTTTTTGTTTTGCTTTGGGGGTATTTTGTTTGGTTTTTTGTTTTCTCATTTTTCATGGACTACAGTACAACAAATTGTTTTTTTCTTGAAAGCTACCAGTTGGTCAGGCACCAGGGTAGAAATGCAGTGCTTTTTGCTTACAGCAGAACAAGAGGAATAAAGAGAAGAGAAGGACAGCTCCTGTCCCATCCACACAGCAGCAAAAAGCCTCAGCTGAAGGCATTCAGAAATGCTTCCCAAGGTGGACTATGGAATAGACACACAAACCACAATAGTATCATCCAATTTAGTTGTCAGAAAAACCTGAAACTCTCGGAGGAAATTTTACTTCCTTTTGACTTGCTATGCTTTTGGAAATGTTCCTTCTCAAACACCCAAAGCACGTGGGAGCAATACAGAGAACATCCAACAGTTTCACTGAGTGACGTGGCACGCAGTGAAAGCTACCCTGATTATAACTTACAAGGCAGGGTTTTACTCTATAAGGCTGAGGGCAATACAGCTCAAGGAGCTGAAACAAAGCAGTGACACATGGTCCTTAGGAAAGGAAGGTCTTTCCTTAACCACCACTAACTTGGATATTCCTGGTCATTCCAACTTCATTTCTTTAATGATCCAACTTCCAATCTACTACAAAGGTTAAATTCGATTATGAATTTACTGATGGATCATGCAATAAGAGAAAAGGCACTAGAGAAAAACATGTTCACTTCACTGAGAACACTGAAAACAAATATTTAAAGAACTAGAAGTTGCTAACCTTCCTTTTCAATCTGAGGTGAGCAAGGAGGTTTTGAAGAGTAGGAGAACAAGACTGAGAGCAGGTGAGATGGTCCTTGACCATAACTTGCTGAGGAAGGCAGAGGTTCTAGTTACTGTCCAGGGATAATCACTGTATGCATGGCAATTTTTAACCCCATGAGGGTCTGATAGAAGATACAGATGTGCTCCAGAAAGACAGGTCTGTAACACCCCTTCTGCCCCTCCTCAGCGGGAGCCAGGCTTTCTCTTACCTGTGTTTAGTCTCTAATTCCTACCTTCCCAGACACGCTTTAAATCCGATCCAGCAACCTCCAACTGTTCCCCAAAATGCAGCAGTATTTAGTGAACAGAGCATTATCCTAAAAAGCACCAAAGATCCAAGCCCATTCAACTGAAGAAGATCTCAACCCCACCACCTGGACCAGTAGTTAACCCCCAGCTATTATCCTAAAGACACTGCAACTACTGAGCCCCTTACTCATAGTGCCCTTTCTCTAACACTAATGCCACATGCACTGCAATATATCACAAAATTCATAGCAAAAAAGTACTGTGCATTCTTGTTTCTCATTTATTACAATTACAGTATTTCAGAAGAAGTGACCTGTCTCTCTAAAAGTGACTGAAAAAATATTATAAACGAAAGCAAAACACAACAGCCTATCAAAATCCAAGTTTAATATATCTACCCCAAAACAAACCACTAAATTTATCAACACTTACAAATGCTTTATAATCGCATGACTGGAAGATGAGTTTCTCTGGATGATGTTGCCAATATTGTACAGGCGTTGATGCTGTGGCTTCATTTGGAGGTCGCAAGGTAATTGAAGGCTCTCCCCAGTCTCCTGTCTGAAAATCACAGTTGTTCAAGATGTAAGAGTATGTGCAGGCAAATTCACTATAAAGTAGCCCTCCACTGTTGTACTCAATTAACAAGGATTTATTTTCTACACATAGAGCCATGTTACTAAAATAAAGGAACACAACTCCTACAGCATTTTTCATGATTTAATTTATAATCCAAAGCCATTTACTGTAGTGTTTAATGAGGCTTTAATTAAATCTCTTTGCTTTGAGAACAAAATCATTAGGCACCGGAAATGTTCCTTAAAAATAAGTGTTTACAATACATATATGAGGATGAGAGCACTTGAGAAAAATCATGACATGCACAAAAATGCCTTTCACAAATTCTGCTATGTGTTTTACAAGCTTTTCTGCACAGTTAATATGCCTTCCATTATCTGGCACATATAACCAATAACTAACTTTGCTAAATGGCTAAATAACAGAGACTTTGCTTTGATCTGAAGACTTATTATACATTCTTCAAACACACAAGGCATTCTTTAATCTCTTTACGAATATTTACTTTGATCTCCTCCTCTTGATGGCTCATTGTGGAGGTACTAACATTGACCTTCCACATTCATCATTCTCATTGATATAGGAGATTGCCTTTCTGAGCTGTCATCTCCTCTCCTTCCTCAAAGCCCTCAGAGAACACAGGTAGGAGTTCAGTTTTCTGCCAAATCCCTTTGCAGCAAACTCTTCTTCCCTCTAAAAGAGCCAATGCAAGCATCAGTACAGGAATGTCCCCAGTCTGGCAGTGCTGGTCTGGGCCTCACTTGCCATCGTGTATTTTTGATCATGGCTCCATAGGACCTGAGCTGACCATGGCTCCTTCTACCTTGCAGACCCATACATCAGCTCACTTTAACCAAAAATGACCCGTGGATGGACTTCTCCTTTTCCTAAGCCCTCTTCCCTCTGCCACCACCCTCACTTCTCTCCTATTCTGTCTGGTCTGGACCGCCTCTCATACACCCTCTTCTCACAACTCTTTTTGCAATTACACTTGTCCTTCCTGATCCTCCTTATTCCCCTGCCCATTGTCTCTCAAACTATTTTACCCTTTCCTATATGATTATTTCAGTTTGGATTATGCTACTTCTTTCTTTACCTGCACTTATCTCTGTGTATTTTCTATGTATGTCATATTGTTAAAATACGTGTTGAAACTGGCAAGGAATTGTCATCAGCGTTTCACACAGAATATGGCTAGAAGTTTGGACTTTTAGAGCAAAAAGAAGTTAAGCATCAAAACCACATGAAAAATATCTTATCGAAGACATTCAGAGTCTGGCAAACTATCACATCTTACTAATTATGTCAAGACAGAGTAAACAAAAGAAGTACATAATTTTCATGTGTCACAAAATAACGAAATGACACGCATTTGCCCAGCTCTGCAATGAAAAGCAAGAGATACATCTGGAAACATCAACATTACCCTGCCAGTATGGCAACTTCAAGAAAGAGAACATCATAAAACAAGTCGAACCTAGTTACTGTTGGCACCATTAGCAAATCTACCAATTACACAGTAGTGTAATTTCTGTTTTACCTAGTTAAGTTGCCTATATGCCACGGATATGACTTCAGCATCAGATTTTGAAAGGAAAGCAGCAGGAGCAATTGCTCCAATTTTTGGCAGTTTGCATCCACAAAAATGAATCCTTCTGGCTGCTAATGCATAAAAACTTTCTCTTATTCAATCTGAAGTGTGAATTTGATTTCTTTACGAGGCAGTTCTTCTTATGAAATAAGATTTCCATCATATTACAAGGGGCAAGGATATGCATCCTTATTACTGGAGTCTGTCTTTGACAACAAGAGAAGATGGATTGCACCCATCACAAATTCTCACAGTGTGCTCAGCTGTCTCTCATGAACTGTTCAAGGCCACAGCTAACAGACCACTTGATTTAGTTCTCTTTTTTGCCCCCCTAATAAAGATACACTCCTGCATGTTTTGTGTAAGGAAGCAGAGCTCAGGAGATACATCCTAGCCATTTAGGAAAAGGTTACTATGATGGACAGGGAGTAAATTTGGGACAGGAAAGCTACAAAAGTACATTTTTTGACCACCGGTCTCTCCACCAAGGAATCACAGGGATGCCCATGAGGCAGGACCAGAACTTCTAGCAAACAAGTGACCAGGGGCAGGGCTCCAAAGCCTTCTGTTGCACGGCTCAGCAGGTGGCTTTCCTCACATGCAGGAAAGGGACAGCACTGGCAAATTAAGCAGGGTACATAAGGAGTAAAATGAGCACCTAATTTTATAGTTTGTTTCCCTTTTGAACATTAAGTATAAAAAGCACAGAGAACTGCATTGTTTCTGTCTGTAAATAAAGGGCAGAAAAAGAAGAACAGTGACTACCTCTTGTTTTGGTTCAATTTTATAAAGAAATGAGAAATAATCTTCAACCAGGCTAATAAAACTAGTGTACGAGACACTTAGAGTGGGACTGTGTGGAGACCATGTTTGTATCCATTGATTGCTCTATAAATATAATCACCCTACTACCTACTCCTTTTAAATTAGACAAAACAGGACTGCCAAGATTGCTGTATATATCTCTAGGACGTTCTAAACATGCAATAGAGCTGAGGTTAGGGGAATGCAGAGGTAGAGGATTTCTGCTGCTCCTGATAGACCACTGCCCCTGAAGGCCTTTCAAGTATTTCAGTGTGGCTTGTAGAGGGAGCAGCTACTAAGAAAAGTTGCAGAAAATTAAACACATAAGCATAGATTATTATGACGGATGGAGAGGACATTATACGTAGTCAAAATTTTCTTTTACAGCTGTATCATAGGTGTTTTTCAATATTCAGCAGAATTGGCTCCCGGTTTCCTTTCCTTTTTTTTTCCTTACCAAACTCCTTAGACTTTTAAACAGTACTACTGTTAGTATTCATAACCTATTTAGACTGAGTTATAACAGGGTAGTCTCCAAAGCCCAGATCCATGAAGATGTTTAGAAGTGTAATTCCTATTACATATTCTCCACGCAATTTTCTTATTTCCTACCTTTTTTTCTTTTTAAGGGAAAAAAGGCTTTTAAACTAGATTTAGACAGCTAAATACATTCATAAATCCGTGTCTAAAAACCTCAACAGGAAGAAAGGGAGCTCCTCAGCTGACTGGCTCCAGTCAGACACTGAAATTCTGAGATTTAGGATGTGATGATGACAGCTAACATCAGGTAAAATACGAAACAGGACCATCTTTGACCTAGAGAAGACTTGAAACCACAAGGCTCAAGTCGGGGTGGAAAAATATTAATTACTAGTAGTCCTAAATCTGAGGAGTTGATGTGGAACAATTCATGGGTGATGTATTGAGACTCAGGTCCTTCTTAAGCACCTAATACACTTTTCAAGCAGTACAGAAATGTTCATAAATTGCCGTGCAAGACCAACTATAATGCTTGATTTAAGTTTTAAAAATAGATATGATAGGATAAGGATTTTCTGGTCTGAATATTTAATTTGCAATTATAAGAAATAATCAAACATTTAAGCTTATGTATTTTTTATGACACAATATACGGATGGAGATATTTATCTCTCTGATGAAGTAGAAAGGCAAGAGATAATTTCTTCCTCATCTAACTTTACAGCTCATCAGACAGCTGTGCAATTTATCACATGGTTTTTGCTGTACTGCCTGTGTTTTAGTATTCTAACCTCCCTATGTCTTTAACCAGCACCTTTTCTCTCTTTGGCGTCTGCTAACCTAAAAAGAATATTTTTTTTGCTCCACATTTTTCAGATAAAGAATTTATAATCAGAAAATTGTTGCAAGGCAGGTGCCAGAGTGGTAAGGATTCAATCCTTTTACAATGACAACTTTTAATAGCCTTAGAGACCAATTCCTTGTGCTCTTGCAGTGTTTTCTAACCCCGAAGACGGGCAGATATGCACTTCTCAGTGCTCTAGAAAGGGTCGGAGGCTTGATGTCAAATGAGCTACAGAAGCAGACTACAGCTATTATTTTTTCTACAATTGATGCACATTTTCCTATCTCATCCCATGCTCTGAGAAGTGTATTTGACTCGTATTGAAGGCACCTGGATGCAGAGATAGTCACAGATAAGAAGTAACCTCAATAAATCTTCTATAAAAATCTAACACCTCCCTCGTCTTTTTATAAAAATGTCAAATTAAAAAGCCTCCATGCTAAAAGGAAGAAAAAGCCAAGAAGTCCTGGTTTTGAGTGGTTTGAATGTAGTTATTTTTAACAAGGACCACAGCTTATAACTTTTCACCTGTTAAGCCTCATGCCTGGTTATGGTAACGTGTATTAGTCACCATGACAACAACAAATTGGAGCACATATGGATACAACAGTTCTGGCTGAAAAATTCATTATTTTCTCCCTGTAAAAAATTTTAAATGTTCTGCAGACCAGTCGAATCCTCATTATTTGCCTATGTTTTAATTCCTAGAGGAAGACAATTTTTTTAGCTCCTTATATGTTTGGCTTTTCAAACAATGGAAACAGGTTCATGGTGTACTTAAGATTTAAAAAACTTCTAAAGCTCGGTGGCCAAAATGTCCCCTCTCTGGCAGAAATGTTCCAAGGAGGCATGACAGAATTAGGAGAAATCTACAGCTGCTCTCAAATACTCTGCTGAACAACTGGCTGTCGTCCTTACCACACTGCAGTATGGATCACCAGGTTTGCTCTCACGTGCACAGCGCTTGTGACTGCCACAGAAGTGACAAAAATTCAGGGCACCATCAGCGTTACTTCCAACTCCCCCAGAGTGCCTCTGGAAAGGCAGCGTGTAATCTCAGCTGGGCAAAGCCTACAGACCAACACAGAGAGGGCAGCACAACACACCGCGGGGGCGAAACTGTGCAAACCGAGCTGTTTACACGGTTTCCCGCTTTGGAAGAGGGAGCGAACAAAAACATCGGGAACAGAATTCAAAGCTCCCCCTGGGCGAGACGGCTGCTGGCGGTGCCCCCCCGTCCTGTACGTACGCACACCACGGAGCCGACACACGCCAACCACACGGCACGATACACGGATGCGCGCACACACGGTCCCCGCACACGGCGGACACGGGACGGACTGCTTTTGTCATTTCAGCGACGTGACACCCGGAGATGACACCAAGGCAACAGACTGTACATCCATAGAGTGACAACATAGCCATTTATCACTGTATCTTACATTATGAACCTGATGAATCGATGAGAAAGGATATCCTGCATTCTGGTTGGTCCAGATCTCACAGACCGAAGACTGCTAATATAAACAGAAAACTGTATCTCATCTTGTAAATATTAATGCACTGTAACTGCCAAAAGGCAAGAATAATTAAGAAAAGGCTTGCAATAATACTAAAGAAGGAAGTAAAACAGTTGTTAAAAGTAATTTTTTTATTTATTTGCTGACAAAATATTTTTGGACTGACTGAAAAGAAACATAGCTTATTCAGAGACTTTAGAAGAGGTCTCAGACTGTGAGTACAAGGAAACAATTTAGTCAGAAGTGCTCGTGATGTAAAGAGATAAAGTTAGGCAAGTATAAATAGAAACTGCCTAGAGCAGAAGAAATATTGGTTACTTTCAGTTTTTGGCAGGGAAGAAGTCTGAAGTCAACATCCCAAGTAAGTTTTGAGACTTAAACCTCTCTCTGTTGGAGACGTTCACCGGGAGAAAGGAAGAGAAAAATCTGGCAACACAATCAACAGGAAAAATACATTTTCTTTATAACAATTACCAGAAATGAATGCATTGCAATTTAGTGAAGCAGCTGCCCACCATCTCCTTCCAACAATAGTTCCTTTGCATATTAAGATACAGATAATATTACCTTTGGCATTGACCATGACCCCAACGTGTACATGAAAGGTTTCAGTCTACCCTCTACATTATCGTACAGAGATTCTGTAGTAGCAAAGCAAAGTAAGCATATTGTAGCACCTCTAGCAAAAGCAGCAGAACGAGTCAAGCACAGCATTCACCAGCATCTTTTATATATTTCCTTGTTTGGACAATCATCAATAAAGCATCTGTGGCACCTCAGCAAAAGCTAAGATAACGTTTTACAGTAGCCAGGCAACTAAAACAAAGCATCAGACGTAGGATCTGCCCACGCTATCTTCAGCAGGCAGGAACAAAAGGCAATAAACAGACATGAAAAATGCAACTGCAGCATCCAGAAGAGATAGCAATTAATATATCAGTAATATAACAACATCAAGAATGTGCATTGCTGGTTTTTGTCAGCAGCAGCAGTAGCAGCAGGAATTTAGCGCCAGTGCTCAAGTCAACCCAAAGAAGTGCAAGTCTTCTTAAAATATGACTCTTGCTCTTACCTTTTGTAGCCTGCACCCTGGCTGCCTGGCTGGTGACAGAATAGGTTACCACTTCTGGTTACTGTCAGGCAAGCCTGGCATCCTCTGGACTGACTACAGAGAGCTGCCAGACAGCCTGGTGGCTGTCTAATGTTGTTAATTGCCCCTTATTTCCTTCATCATCTGAAATGCATGAGCACACATCCCTTCCTCCAGCTTCAGTAATTCTAAAACTTTCACATGTGGTTAATTCCACCTCCCTCATCTTCTTTTCGAAGTTCTTTGCTTCTCCTTCATGATGTGCAGGGCTCTACATTTTGAAAGCATAGCTAATTAAAACTTCGACTTTTGTTCAGCCTTCTACTTCATCCCCTGCAACTTGCTACAAACTAGTTCTCCTCCATGTGATGAACACATAGTCTCAGTGCAAGGCCAGCAGCAAACACTGCTGCAGCTACTTCTGCTGCTCCATCCTTAGGACATTGCACTAGTGGTTACCAATGACCTTTTTCCGCGTATGCCGAGCAAACTGACTTCTGGATGTTCTAGCCATACCCATCGCTGTGATGCCTATATCTGTTTCCCTGAGGAGGGGAAGATTCTCGAATAGGAATCCATGGCAGAAGGTTATGCCTCTGCTTTTCAAGAGAAGAGCAGCGAGAAGGCATTTCCATGCCGACGCAGCATGCCCATGCATCTGGTAATCAAGGTAATCAAGAAAACCTAGTGCACTGCTATTTGTACACACTGAGGTACTGAAAGCAGTAAGGGATGCAGCAGGGTACTGCGTGCTGGCAGATGTTTTATTTCTCCCCAGCGCTGGCAAGGGGTTGCCATGATGCTGCCACATCGTGCAGCCACTTCTCAGCATCATGCTATTCTTGAAACAAAAGTGTGCCCTTAAATCCTGCCCCTCTCGAGGACTTGCCTTTAGGGACTGGCGTGGGGTCTCATCCAGCTCAGTTGTGACCCGGAGCCTGTTCCTGCGCAGCAGAGGCGTGCGGGGCTGTCCCAGCGGGGCTGCAGCACCGACAGCGGCGCTGCCACCACGGCCCCGCGTGCTGCGGCGCCTAAAGGTGTCGGTACATCGGGCACAGCCCTCACCTGTCCTGGTCTAACTCAGGGACAGGTAACACCACGGCACGTGCGTGCCCAGGCTGCAAGCTGCTCCATTTAAAAAGAGGGCAGGGAATTAATCCTCTTACACTTTCCAACAGTACGCATCCTGCCCCTCCCTCCCCAACCCATCTTCTCCCAGATGGAAGCACAGCAGTTAGGGCACTCCCCTCAAAGAACTGGGAACTCTCCATTTGATGCCCTTCTCTGACTGAGGGAACTCACACCTTTGCAGTTCACCTTTGTCTTTCACAGGTTAAAGCAGCAGCAGAAGACAGGCTGTCTTCAACCCCATTTATAAATGGGGGAAAGAAGAGTGCCTAAGAGTAGATGTCTGGAGCACTCATGTATGAGAGATAAGTTTTGGGTCCAAGTCTCTGCTTTGCGAACTGTTCAAATGAACTTCCCCCATCAAAGGGACCTACCTCCAGATTTAAAGGATCTAGGTTTAAGCAAAATAATTTTTAAATACAATCAACAATAAATCAAGCAGACCAGCAGAGACTGAGAATTTCCCACAACTCCATGAATGCCCAGTCAGAAGGGCAGCAGTGCAAAACTCATTACTCAGTTTTGCATACATTAATGTTTGAATGACTAAGGTACTGAAATGCAGGGCAGACGGAACATTAATTTTACGGATGGTAATGAATTCAAATTCAGAAATCAACCTTTTCCTTGCACCATTGTAAAAATATTTAGCATTTACTATATACATATTTTATATCTTCAAAGTACTTAAAATTTTCAATGAATTATGAAATGCCCAGGAGAAGTACTTAAAGTTGCATATCCCTGTGCTGGAGAGGAAGGAACCAAGGCAAGGAAAAAGGTTAAGTGATTGTCTGAGGCCAAAAAGTAGGCAGTAGAAGGAAGAATGGGGATTAGGATTCAAACACTCACAAATTTCAGCTCCCAAAACATATGCTCTCAAAAAAAAAGCTAAAGAATTCAATCTGTGCATACACTTCCACCACAATAAACACAAATACACTAGGGCACCCAATACCACTGACACAGAGGTTCTGTGAAAATGAGTTTAACGAAGAACATTTCCCTAACTAATATGGTAAACTCTGACAGGCAGGAGGGGCAAAGGAAGGGTGAAAAGAATTATCCAAGGAAAACTTCAGGCTTCTTCCTTATAGACTAGGAAAACTTGGCTGATAATCTGAAGAAAGAATGTAACTATAAGACTGATCATAGAAATCATACGCTTTCTAAGGAGAGGAAAAGAGGAAAATGACAGAAAAGAATACCTGGACAGCACATGCAAGAGGAGCAGGAGCTGGGTGGAAGGCAGTCCAGATGTACTCATTACAGTTCAACGAGTTTCACTCAATGGCACGTTAGGAGATGTTAAAGATTTACCCAAATTAGGAGCAATTATCCTTTAAAAAGTCATAGAAGACACTATAGGGCCAAAGAAGGGCTAAAAGAATGTTTAAGATGGAAGAAAAGGAAGGTTCAGAAAGTTACAGCCAGCTAACTGCAGGGAGAAGCAAGTGACTAGAAATGTTTAAAAATCCAGCCACCATCCCCTGGTTCTCATGACCTTCTGACGTGGCTCCTGGCCATCTGAAATGAACACTCAGGAATATCTGTATGCATGTGTATATTTATATCTATGCATGCATTATTGAGAATAACAACGAAAAAGTGTAATATTGCCTGCCATGTGCTACTGAGACCGTTTCTATGTGCCAAGAAAAGTTCAAGATGTTCATAATGAGGATCTTCAGTACAAATCATCTCAGATCAAATTTCCTTCCTGTGTTGGAAAACTGGCCGATTAAATCAGCAGCAGCAAGAAGAAGTACAGCAAGACTTGGACACTGTGTGACTCCTGATGCAGCACGTTTCGAGAATGATTATTGGTATTTAAGCACAAATGGACTGAACATGTTGAGGCAATCTGCAAGGACCTGCTCCATGCTGTGGCTTGGAGGAGTGCCAGTGCTCTCTAAGGAGGATCCAGAAGAGAGGGATTTCTCAGAATGGGGTAAGAACTGAAAACAGATCTGATGAACTACAGATCAGTCAGATGAAATTTAATAGGATTACACAAAGAAATAAAATAGCAAATAAATTAGCAAAGTGATTTAGGTTGGGGGAGGTCAAAAAAGATCTGAAAGTTTCAGTATACTTCAAATTAGAGCAGTCTTTCAAAAGAATAAGGATATAAATCACAGATAATTCATGCTTCAAGGAAGCCCAGGAAATCTCCACTCCAACCCCAACTCAAAGCAGGAGCAGCTGTGAGATGAGACCAGATTGCTCAGGGCTTCATCCTGTCAGGTCTTGAAAACCTCAAGGACACAGACTGGACAGACTCTGTGAACAACCTGTCCCCCTGCTTGCCTGTCCATACGGGGAGACAGTTTCTTTTGGCATCCAGAGTCCCTCTTTCAGTTTTAGTACCCAAAGTCACCTCTTGTCCACCCAGCCCTGGTTGTCCAGACTCTCCTCAGAGGGCAACTGCTTCAGCTCCCAACCATCTCAGTGGCCCTTTGCTGAATTTCCTTCTCCTATATAAGAAACCTCAGGTATTTAATACAAGTAGATGCTGCATCCCTGAACGTTCTCAAAGCTCTGCGGAGAGCTTTGCCTTATTAGCAGAAATAACTGCAAATCCTCCTTGAAAAAAAAAAAAAAGATCTTCAGAGATGAAGAGTGAAATTTGAAATTTGTATTTCTTTTATAGAAGCAGAAACTCAAAATATCACTTCTTGTTAGAAGAATTACATGTTTTGCACTGGTGTATTTCTTCTGCTTCTCCTGAAAATATTTTACATGAAAATTTCCAGAAAACAACCGGGGCCCTTGGACTGGCTCGCTTGCAGGCAAGCAGTGGGTGATAGGTGTGAGCTCCTTCTCACTGACAGTAGCCCTTCTGCTGGTGCTGCCAGCTTCCAGTGTACCCCAGCCTCCTAGCCTTGCAGAGAGGATACAAACTCCTGGACAAACACCAATGAAGATTATGAGAGTTTAATCCCAGAAACCGGGTATAGGTATCTACCTTTCTGCCAAAAAATACCCCCAAACAACAAAAATGCTCTTCAGAAAAACATTCCAAACTTTAAGCACAGCTTTTTTCCAGCAGATCAAAAATGTAAATGTTAGATATTAAAATTCAGTTTTCATACTCTTTTCAATACAGACCTCCTAGTTCACAAGACTGAGTGTGAAAAACAGTAAATTAATGAAGAACGTTTGTCCTTTTCTTGGTGTAGTATTTATGGCTAAAGTTTGGGTCATTAATACTGACTATAGAAGCGGCTTCCTTATTTCCATTTGCTGAAGCAGCTTGTAGGTATGATCCACCTCACATGAATTCAGTTCTAAAATGTTAGCTTCTGTAACATTTTTTAAAAAATTCTCTCTCCCTATTCAGGCAGAAATTAAGTAGATTTCTTATAATGTTTTAATCAGTTTACTTGTCCATTGCCCAGGGAAGGGTTGGATACCCCATTCATGGAGGTGTTCAAGGCCATGTTGGATGGGGCTTTGAGAAACCTGCTCTAGTGGGAGGTGTCCCTGCTCAGAGCAGGGAGGTTGGAACTAGATGATCTTCCAGCTGCCTTCTAGCCCAGTGGTGGTTCTGTGATTCTGTGAAATACACAACTCTCAAGGGATCCACGGATGAAAATGAGCTGAAATTTACAGATACAGCCGTCTATTGCATTTGCATCTATGTGAATTACAAATACGACTGCCAGAAATACCTATATCATGCAATAGCTCTAGTTGAGCATTTTTCTTTTGATGTTAATTTGAAGGCCGTCACAGTGCAGTCATCTTTCCATATTAAAAATATAATGCATCTAAAACATGAACCTTAGAGCATTTTGTTTGGATTTGACTCTTTCTTTTTAGATAGCTGTCTATTTATCCTCACAACAGAAACTATCTTAGGCTTATAAAAAATGGAAATAAGAAGCCTAAGAAGTAATAAGAGAATGAATCTAGACAACCTTATTTTTGCATTTATTGCTTCATAAATCAACTAGTAAAGAATTCTGTTATTTCATGAGTAATTTCAACCATTGATAAAAAAACCTTCTTCATTGCTTCTTAGATAATCTCATTTTACACACCAGTATTCTCTTGGGCATATTTTTCCTCATTCACAGTAATCTTTAAATCCTTCAAAAGCAGAGGAGATGGGAAAACAAACACGAAACAAGTAAATAAAAAGATGCCATACTGTGGTTTAAAGTCACAAAACTAAAGACAACTTCTTTATTTTTGGCTCCTTCAAACTTTCTATGTCATCTTACTCAACCTGCAACATCTCTGTAAGTCAGATTTCCTAGCTGAAAAATGGAAAATATGATTTTAAATTACACAGCCTCACAGTGCACTGGAAATACAAATGCATTAGTATCTGTGAAGTAGTTGGAAGACATTGCTGAGTCGAAGGTATTATTTCAGAAAGAAGCAAAATTATTTCATAATTTTAATAGAAACCTGCATTTGCTAATTCTGTCTTTTGTTTTTATGACATTTCTCCTCTTTTGTAGGTAAAGGATCTGTTGTACTAAATCCATTTAAATGATTGTCCTCTGCATATCAATCCTAACCCAGCAATGAATTACTGTATCTTACAAAATAATGTTAAAAGGCAGAATCTCGACCATCAGGACAGAATTACTTCAAACTTACTGTGCAGTCATTACAACGACCTTACATTTAAGCTATCTTGTGTTTTAGGAAAAGAATTTTAAAAACTTAGAAAAAAAATTTAAAAAACAAATTTAAAAAAAAAAGCAAGAGCCTTCAGACTATGTGACCGAAGAACCCAGAAAGGCTTTCAAAATTAAGTCTGAGTTCAGCAACTCTGGGAAAGAACTTCTCCAGTCATCCTCTGTGAATAATTTTTTCAACACTCTCAGATCTTAGAAGATCTCTTCCTTCCATCACAGCTCACTGGGGTGCCCCCATACGGGCCATGACTAGGTTCATCCTACTAGAAAGCTTACTCTGACTCACTAGCAGTTTGTCCTCCCAGAGGCTGGAGCTGTCCCCAGAGAGGCTCCTGCCCACTGCCTCCCAAAAGGACAGACCTATCCCAGCTCTCCTTTTGCAAGGAGTGCCGTGGGCAGGGGTGCTTCCTGCACCTCCCTGCATGCCTGCCATGGGAATGATGCTTTTGGCCCTCACTCCTGGCTCAGGGCAGGGTGCAGAGCTCTGAACACCACGGCAAGAGGTCTTATGGACCAGGGTGGCTAAAAGCACCATATGTCACTGGCTGGCACAATAAATAGCCACAGCCTCGGGGCTGGCGGTCTGGAATATGCTTGCAGCTAGTACCTAAAGGTTCTCTCCTGCATGGAGAATTGCAAATCCTAAAAAGGTGACATTTTAACTGATGCATTTTTATGAACTTATCTATGATTCCTTTTAACCTCCAAAGTTCTTCCCTGCAACTATTTCAGGGGTGAATGAAGAGCCCAACCCCTTCAGTGGGACGACTCCTCCTACTGATTTTGGTTGCAAAGCACTCAAGCTTTGCCTGCATGATTTCAGTTCTATTTTAAAGGTTCAGGCAATCTTAAGAACAACCTCAGCTATTTTAAACTACGCTAATTTGATCATACTAACCTACAGTGTGCAGGCTCAAAATTCAACATCCACAGTCAATGATGATTCAGACTACTCATTTCCTTCTAGATTTTTTTTCTCCTTTTTTTTGGAAAACAAACCATCTCACAACCTTCCGTATGACCATTTTGGCGGTTATGATTTATACAACCAGACATCACAGACTTTCGGGGTTGGACGATCAACCGGGGGGTTGGATGACCAAACCTATTCCATTGGGGAATCTAAATTGGTTAGGCTCATTGTTTATATTACGATTTTCCCCTTAGGTCACAAACAGTCTGCTAGGGAACTGCGAATGAAGGTACATGCTGGCCTTGAGACAAAACCACCCACATTAAGTAAATTTAAATCAGTGCTTCCTCCAGGAAACAAAGAGTTGTATTACTTACAAGCAGATTTGATTATGGTTTAGAGAACTGTTTAAACCCATCTAGCACATCAAAGGAAAACAGATTTAAGCTGCTGTGCTCATTGTTTAAGAACCACTGGTTGATTGATGCGAAGATCAACAACTCCCTGTAACAGTTTAGTGAAAACACAGGCCATAGTAAAGACGGAAACCGCCAGTTTCATCAAAATATCTCCAGATTTTAGATTTGAAATTAAGGATAAGATAGTCTTATTATAACATTTTTAAAATAAAATCAAGTTCATGAAAGCAATACAATAAATAAGATCGCAATACCGTGTTGGCCTCTCTCTTCAAGGCCATAAAAACACCAATTAATCTCATCATCAAGAACACACCTAAAACACTTTCAAAACATCGCAGCATCCAAGATGTCTTTATGCACATTTGTGTACTATAGCATCCAGTAAACATGCAGATTCATACAGCAGCATGCAAACAGCCTAGCAAAGAAAGGGTTAAGACAAAAGAACATCCTCAAAGCAATTCAAATGATCCCTCTAGATCATTCTGTATGCAAGAAGTATTCTAGCTGGGAAGCTGGACTGGTATCAGCTCAGAAGTTGCTGTTGATCTGACACAAGCCAAAGGAACCAGCAAACTGCAAGGAGAAAGTTGCTAGATAAAAGAAAAACACAAAAACCCCCACAACACACAGAGCAGAAGGTTCACGTTAAGAATCAGTCGGATCTCCTTTATTTTGCAGAAACAATTATTTTACTTTTAATTTCAAAGGGGCTTTGGGGGAAAAGACTGAGGGAAATATAGCCCATTTTGGCAGCGCACATATTGCACAAAATAAATTTAAGAATCTATTTTTGGGCTAGAATGATTGAAGAAATCCCTGATTAGCCTCTTAATGGGGTGAGTCCAATTTATTGAGAATGATCACCAGAGGGAGTCATTGACTTTCCCACTAAAAGTCAAAGGGAATTTTACATACATCAGGAATGCAGAATTTGAGGGCAGAGCTGAAAAAGACTTCAAACAGATTGGAGTTCAGGGAACAACACAAACCACTGTTTATGGATTTCATCTGAATCCATTTTCCCCTTTGGAGTCCCAAAGGATGACAGTTATATTCCACGGTTAAAGTTAGAGAGAAGGCACTAAAGTCATCCATTCAGTGGGTACACACTCTCNAAACCCCAACAACAACAAAAAAATCCCTTAAGCACTTAATTGATTCTACAGGAGTTTGGAGTGGTGTAAGTAATAACTGCCCAGTTTTCTCTTTGGACATGCAACTTATCACAGTCCTTCTGGAAATGCAGTATTCAAGAGCACAAAGAAAACCTCCAGGTGTCATTTATGAGAGTAGCATTCCTCTTGGGAATATCAGTAAAAGAAAGGAGTGAAACGGAGTCAGAAAAATTGTTAGCATAGGGGTTTTCTTTTTTGTTTTGTGTTACTTTTTGTCTCCAATGCTAGTGACTAAAACAGGTAGTGAGTATAAGGATTTGTGAACAAAGTGATAAAATGAACTAATTAGACAAACCAGTGTTTTTAGCCACAAGCAAATGTGCATTTTATGCTCAAACACCTAAATTTCATGACCTTCAAGAAATACTTTCATGTTAAGTACTTGTCTTTTCTTTGCTGGACTTCAGCTCAACCTTTTCCTTGCCATAGAAGCCCAGCAGTCTTTGGTTTGAAAACAAGCTCATTCACTCAGCAACTTTCTCCTTAATTCTGTACAAGAAGATTATACAGCAGAAAATTAGATTTAAAAAAGGGCAAGGCAACAGCCCCACCCAAGCAAATGCAATTTCACTTTCCTAGAAATGTCCTCTGAACAAATGGAATTCAATTTGTTTCTGTGTTCCCAGGTAATGGCATCACCTTGTTTTGTTTGTTTATTTAATTACTTCCTGTTCATGTAATTAGCTGACAGACTGCAGCCTTTTGTTCATTATAGTACGGTTATTTGCATATCTGTTTCCATTTTGAGGCTGAATTTTGGACAGAGGCTCTATTTTGGGCTGTGGCAGGCAGAGACACTGCTGGGAAGCCTCATGCAGGGAAGCATGCAGCAACCTGCTCCTTCGTGGAATGAGTCGCTCCAGGAACTGCCCTGGCTGTCCATCTGCTTCTGACGGCAAATCAAAGTCCTACTTCCAGCATGCAGCTTAAGACCTGGCTGTCTTTCATCATCATAGGTATCACCAGTTGAGTTCACTCTAAAGCATTTTCACCAACAGACTGTCCATGCATAATTTACTGCGCGTTAGATTGGATATTAGGAAAGAAAAATTTCTTCACTGAAAGGGTGGTCAAGCATTGGAGTGAGCTGTCCAGGGAAGCAGTTCAATCATCATCCCTGGAATTGATCAAAAAACATGTAGGCGTGGCCCTTTGGGACATGGTTTAGTGGTGAACATGGCAGTGCTGAGTTAAGGGTTGGAGTCAAAGACCTTAAGGGTCTCTTCCATCCTACATCGTTCTATGGTTCTGTCGCATCACTCTGCTCAATGTATGCTTAATTTAAAATTATCAGTACTCTTTCAGTGGTTGGGTGAAAAAAATTTAGAGATGGAGGCTACTTTAAGCTCTCTTCCATGAACAGTTTGATTTAACATCCAGTTGAGTCTAGTGCTCTTCAAATGAATTTTTGCATAGTTAAATATTTTTTTTTAAATAATCAAAATATATCCCCAGATCACAGTTTTGCAGAATGCTGACCCTTCCCATTAATAAATGCAGCAATCATCACCCTTCAAGTCCTCTGAGTTTCCAGCAGTGAACTGATGCCAGCTTATTTTTATCTAGGTTGATCAGAATTTCAGGAATCTGCATCTTATTACGAAAACGAAGGGCAGAGTCGGTGCTGGGGGAAGGCTGCACACTCTGGTGCACAGAAGCCACCTTCATCTCAGCCTCCAGGCATCTAAACACCTGCAAACCTCTACCTCTCAGGAGAAATTATACACCAACACACCAATTTACACTATTTGAAATATAGAGAGCTGGAACAGACAGCTTGGAAAAATTGTCAACCTTTGCTGTTTACAACTCAGCCTTCATATACAACCCACTGCTCTGGTCAGGATTAGTCCTGTAACCAAAAGCAGCAAGGCCCAGCCTTTAAAGGCACCGGTTTTAGTCCTACCTGTGCCATCTGCCTCTCCAGCTTTGACCGGGGAATATCATCAAAATAGTTTTCATTTCTTCTTCTCCTTGCATCGCCCTGCATGATAATGTGGGGAACGTCCAGGGAGCCACCAGTAGTGAAAGTGCTTTGGCTAAGTGATGGAGACAGCTGAGGAGGAGTGTGGTTACCACTGGGTTCCTGGACAGAGAAAGAAAAATGCAGCATAAGAAAAACAGCATATTGCTGACTTCAAGCACACATTTAAAAGTGCATTTGAATGGTTCACACTAAAAAAATTATGGAACAATTCCTGCAGTAGAGGTTACTGTAGATGAACTGTTGAGATTTGCTACCTGAAGTGCAGAGCCCATGTAGAAGGAAAAATAGTTCACTGATTACATGGACTAGTGGCAAATTTCCTCTTCAAAACCTCCTTGTGTAATATATCCTCTCTCCTAGAGATAAAACAGTGAGCTACTTCTTGTCAAGGCCCAAATAAAGCCATGATTTAGGACTAGCTATTTGTAAGATGAAATACATTCTCACTGCTTCTGAGCAGCTGCTCTGAGCAGTGAAAGTGATTTGAACACTAGCAACACCTCTTGCTGGAAAAAAGAAATGCATGTCCATTTACACAGTATAGACATTTTGTTGCAATTTTTATAGGTTTTGCAGAACATCCATTTTAACTTGAAGTACCAGATATCAGACACAAGCTAAATACCAATTCCTGGAATGCATGAAAGCATCAGAGTACAAATATTTTACCTGGCTTTTCTTGTTACCTGTACTGAACTGTAACCTTGTATCAGTCAGCGTGCAAATACCACACTGAATTTATACATAAACTCTACCTAAGAAACAAACAGGTTCTCCTGGTATAGGTTTTACCAGGATCTGCCACCACACCACCCACAGCTAGACATCGTGTGCATGTTTGGAAACGCCTACTCTCATGCACATGATACCACTTGTTCAAACACCAGCTACAAACACTGGTGTCCAGGTCCACCGTTCCACACTCTCCTGGAACTCCATCAGCAGGAGCAGGGAGCTACAGTGCACTGTCCAGACAGTCTGCACAAGTACCACCCGAGGTGGGCAGGAAAACACTGCCACAGCAGCTGAATGGGAAATGCTCCTCTCTCACGATGGAGGACACTGGGCAGAATGTACCCAGGAGCACGTTTACACAGTGCAGGCCTTCTCTAAACCACCTGCTGCTCTAATGCTCTATTTCAACACTGAGCAACAAGAGAGGACCTGAATATGGCGGAGCAAGCAAAAACCTGCTCCAGTGTGGAAGGTAAAAAAGTTCTGCCTTTTTATTTAAAGACAGAAATAAAGTGGATGATTCATGCATTATTACATTGAAACAAGCCCAGTTCTGAAAAGCATTAAGGTACTTTACTCCATGCTGTTAAGAAACAAGATCTGGTGTAAGAAATAAGAGTTGTAATCTCCTCCAAATGGAAAGGAAAGTTCAAGTCATAGTAATGCCTGATGTCAATATTTGAAGTGTAGGAGTCTATGTGACATTATTCCTTGCAATCACAGTAATGGATTAGTATTTTTCATGTCGCCAATGTTAGGGAAATATAGCTCTTTAGTAATTCTTAATTAACTGGATT
>VZTG01005436.1:925676-964867 GCA_013397845.1 Melanocharis versteri | reverse complement strand
TTTTTTTTTTTTTAATTCTAGCTTTCCTATGGTCTGAGACAAGCACTTGACATTTCCCAGGGCAAAGAAAAGAGTGTTTTCCTCTTAGGAATAATCTTTTCCCTCCTTCACAAAAATCCACCTACATTTGGCCCAGTTAAAAGCTTCTGAAAAGCTGTAGTCTGCACATGCTCAGGAGGTTTGGTGAGGCATAATCTCTAAAACCCACCCTCTCTGGGCCTAACAACATAGTGCACACACCTCTGCCCTGAAAATAACCTGAGTACACGGGCACCAAACAAGATCCTCTCCAGTGACTGCTACCTGCTGCTCCAGTCGGGTGGGTAACCTCTCTCTGCTCTGAATCAGGATTCACCCACTGTTGTAGGCTGATAGGGCCACCAGCGTATCAAAATGACAGATGAACATAGAGATTCCAGCCCCCATCGAGCTTTTCATATTTTATCAAACTGCATATGAAGAGGAAATTCACTCTGAGATCTATATTGGAAGACTGCTGGCAAGGCAATACAGACAAGAAATACCAACTCAAGAAATTAAAGAATTACCGTGCCTCTGCAGTATGGAACACTGTGTCATTGTATGATTTTATGCTATTTTCTCAAAGTTGTCCTTCACAGCACAGATGGATCCTCAACTGTGCAGCATGTTGTCACATACTCAGCACCGTGTTATCATTAGTTACCATGTAGTCAGTATTTTTATTCTCACCTCGTTTCGTGGCCCCAAACCTCTCTCCTAAACTCTTTTCAAATCCTGCTCTGAAGATAGGATAATTAATATCGTCCTAGTCATGATGCTCGTAAGTGCTTTACAAATGCCAATCAATTAATTTTCACCACGCCCCGTAACTTCTGGGATTTTATAATCACTGCTTTAGTGTGGGAGACCTGAGACACACAGACAAAGGTTAGAAAGCACCAGTCACTCAATTACAGCATCTATTGCTTGATTTCCCAAGTGCTTGAGTTCCAAACTCCACTTCTGTTGATCTAATTTTCAGCACTGTGTACTCAGCACTTGTATAAATCAGACTCAAGACTCCAGTCAAATATGGAGATTGTCAATAACATACAATTAGTGACTGTTTAGGAGGCAATTAATTAAATAACTTTCCATGCATTATCCAAGTTTTTCTTGTGGCAAAAACTGGTGTAAATTCGTATTTTCATAGGTACAGCTATTCCTTTAATCATGAGCCTCTCTCCCCTTCTTCTTTCATTCCTCTTCCTCACTCCATACCCACCTTCTCATCTCCTTACACAAACCTGCAGACCAGGCATGGACACCCTTGCAGGTGCTCCCATGGCCCCAGTAGCATGCTACTGTTAGTCACCAGGTACTCGTATCATGTTTCCAACTGGCTGTGAATGCAAGGACATGTGGCCTGCAGGGATGTCTGATCACATATTTCACTGTCAAAATCTGCCTCATTCCCTCTCAGACCTGCTGCTCATGTACACCTGGAACCACAAAGGACAGGGCTGGAAGGGAGCTTAAGAGATCCTTCACCAAGCTGCCTGGGCACACTTTATGTCCCACAGATGTTTGTCTATCTAAAAGCAGGAATTCTCTCCACTGAACTAATCCTTGTGTTAAAATATCATTACTATTGTAACATTTCTTCTCCAAATTTTTTGCCTAAATTGTTGGTCCTTCAGTTTAAATTCCAGCCTCCAGTGCTGACTGGCTGAGGAAAGGCTCCCATGAAGAACATGGAAACTGGTCCTGTAATCAGAGATTATCACGCAAGGAAAGAAAGCAAGATTGCATAGATAACCTGAGATCCAGCAATTTCTATACTTTTGTGTATAGAAAAGTATATTTGTATATAGTGTGTGTATATATATATGTAATATATATATAGTATATGTATATATATATTTGAATATAGTATATTTGAGCATATTTGAAATCAAAATAGTGTTTCCTTAGTACACAGTAACATACAACAGGGAATAACATATGTTGTGGATACTTCTAAAATTTTAAAGATTTTTTGCTTTTCCTCAATATTTAACCTTTCACTTTGAAGTATTTAAAAGCTAATACAAAAACAGTCAAAAAAAGATGAAGCATTAGCATTTCTTAGCTTGATCTTAGGAACTTAAAAGTAGACTTTAAATAACAAACTACCTTTTCTACTGATGTAGAGCAGCCTGATCTAGTGGAAAGTGCTCCTGCCCATGGCAAAGAGGGCTGAAACTCGATGATCTTTAAGGTCCCTTCCAATCCAAACTGTTCAGTGATTCTATGTGAATCAATCTTATAGCAGCAGCAGATAGTTTATTTGAGCCAATTTTCAGGATACAAATTATTGCAGACTACAAACGAAATACTATGTCTTTGTTTTGTGTGAAATGGCATAGTAGCCAGTTGATGGGAAAGAAAAACTTTATTCCAACTGCATGTCCTCCTCTTTAGGATTCTCTGTGAAGCCTCCAATTCCAAGAGGTGATAAATGACATTTAGCACTGGCCCGAATCAGTAGCTCTAGCTGTGCAGCGGCAGACTGCTTTTTATCATTTTGACTACAGATGGAGGACATCCAGTTTTCTCTTCCATATTAACTGAGAATATACAGTCCTGACCAATGTGGACTGTGGAGACTTCCCCACTTGCTGAAGAGGAATTAATTATCCAGTCCAGAGTATTGAAGGCATTCAGCAAAAAAGTATGCCTTTTCATCTATTTCTCTTTCCTTGGAGTGTTTTAACAGCTGCCATGCATTAGGAATCATTCACAAAATACATAAAAAATAAAATACAAGAAAAACATCCACACATTTGTGCAATGTGCCTTACAGCACATTACAGATTTGTCAGACCTTTTTAAATATGGCATAGGGAATAGGTTGAATTAAGGGGTGGGATCTAAAATGTCTGTATGGTGCATCTGAGAACAAGCAGGGTGAAAACAGGCTGGTCACAGACGTTTTAAGTACATATAAAAATAAGCCCTCATTCTGTCTTTCTGTATTTCTCTTTACACCATGAAATTTAACTTGGGAGCACAAACACCCTCTGACATTTTGAAATTTAATCCCAAATGAGATTCCTGTCAGAAATGCAGCCCCATGAAAATAATCAGATCCAATCAAATGCAAAAGGTGTGACCTAAAATATCAAAATAAAAATGTTGCTGTGAACTCTGTTGGAGAGAACGCAGTAGGAATTGGCCATCAGACCACAACTTGATAAGAGTAGCAGACAACAAGCAAGCAAAGGCATTGGATTGGAGAAACCGAGTGAAGGTGGTGTAATGAGAGGAAATTAAATGTGGTCAAGTGTGGAAAAACCCCAGGGACATTGCAACAGGGTTTCTGAAAGAGGGAATACAAATGAGAATTAAAAACATGATGAAACTTTGATATACAGAGACACCTTAATGGCATTTTTATCTCAACAATTTCAAGAGGCTCTCTTTAAAGAAAGCCTAAAGCATATGTCTGAAAAGTAAGTGCAAACATTCGAAAACATGAAAGGAAAATGGTAACTCTCCTGCAATATCGATCGGCCAGGCTGGGATTCCTGTGGGCAAATGTAGATGTGCAGCTTTTACAGCCTTGGTCCTGAGCTAGTTTCTTGAGCAAAGATAAGCTGGTACTTCTAAGATGCTACTTATCTCATCCTAAGGCAGACATCTGAAACAGGTCAGATGGATCACCCCGTAAAAATGTCAATATATCTCCGCTGGCCATATGGGGAAGTGTGACAGAGCAGGTCAGCCTGCGATGCCTGTATTGTACAACCCTGAAGTGAGGTAAGTTGAACCCCACTCAAAGTAGCCATTGTTTTCATGTGAATGTTATGAAACCCTTGCTGACTTGTCAGGAAATGCAAACAAATTTTCATGGGGACTCACCCTGAGGGTTATTGACCGAGGTGGTTTCTGAGGAGGATCTTCGTGAAGCCTGTCTCCCAAAGATGCCAGAACACGCTTCCGGTGGCCAATCAAGCTAATTTTTAAGACCTAAAATAAGATCAAAAATACATAATTAAAAGAGCACATGGCAACCATTACATGAATATCCATTCAGATTGAAGCCATTTTCTCTTTAAACCTTTTAACAAGTTAGTCCTCCAGACAGGCTGAGCAGCCAGGAAGCTGTGCGAGGCAAACAATCAGCAGAGAAAATGAGAGGTGAGATCAGAGGAAAAACACTGTAAAATGAAGGAAGAAACTAGAGCACGTATAGGTGTGGAAAACTGAAAAAAATAGACTCGAACATGAGTAAAGAGGAAACAAAAATGAAACGAAGAGAAGGCAGAAGAGCAGGAAGAAAAAAAGGGAAGGGGATGAGAAGACTGCAGAAGGAAATGCAGAGGTGCATGCAAACAGTGAGGATTAAAGTGATTAATGGGATGGATGAGGAAAAGTGTGAGAAACAGCCAGCAAATGCTTAGAGAGGGCAAGAAGGGAAAAAAGGAATTGCACAATGAGTAAATGTTACCACTTTTAAACCTATTCACCAGGTCTTTCACAGTGTTGCTAGGAAAGGGTTAAAACTAGAAGATTTGGCAGAGGAGGACGGCATAGTTTTGCTCAAAGTGACCTTGCAGCTGGGAATGCTAAAAATGTTGGTGTGGGAAAACTCCATTTACTATGCCTAATGTTGTTCATCCTCTGCCTGGTTTGAGAAGTAGAATTCCTGTGGAGAGATAACACACTCACAGACATGGGAGAAGCCTTGTGTTATAGACAGGCAGGAGCCCTCCCCTCCCCTGCTGCCAGCTAGGATGGAGCCATGTCCCTGTCCCTCGTCACACAGTGTGGTTAGCAAGGTAATGAAATAAATCTACTCTTTTCATTTTGGCTGTGGTTTGATGGTTGCCCTTGGTTACCTGCATGTGTAGATTCACACACACAGGTAATCTCCAAATATCTCATACAGTTTGCGTTATCCTGTAGAATCATCCTTGTGTGAAAAACACAGGGTGGACAAACTTTGCCCTGGACTTCTATTACTTTTATCAGACGCAAAATCTCTGTTGCATGGAAAGGTCAGTGATATCCATCAGTGGATATGTTCTCACACCTCATGCTTGTCCAAACTCCAAGAACGCTGCCAAAAGGTTGCCTCAAATTTACAGCAACTACTCCTCATTTGGATTTCTCTGTGTCCCTGCCTCATACAAAACCACCACTGCTCTCAGGAAAAGCGGGAGATCAGAAGCAGTGAGTTGGAAATTTTAAGTATTAGTGGAAAAAATAACATATTTAAATGCTATTGGTTAACGGCTACAATGGCTGTAGTGTAAAGAGTGTAAAGCAGCAGTAATTGTAGCAGCAAAGCCTCTGCTCTGCAAACAGCAGTGTCCTTACGTAACTCCTCCAGACTGTACATGTGGTTTCCTACCCCAGAGCTGCCTCCATTCCCTCTCAGAAAACAGTATTTCCCACTATATTTAGGACCACCGTGTGTCAACACCCTTCAGTTGAGAGGAAGTTCTCACTCAACCTAGAAAAAGTAATAGTCCCCAAAAAAACCTGAAAACGCTACATTTTAAATGAACAACCACCTCAGCTTAAGCAGTAGCAGTAAGAGCTACAATCCATGAGAACAAACAAAACCCAAACCCCAGCAACTCCCCTGCTACATCTCTTAGATCCAGTACCTCAAAATATGGTACAGCAACATGCTGTCATTATTCTGGTATCCATGCCTATCCATACATTATCCTGCACATGAATTCGTCCACGCTTCCTCCGTTAGATGTCTCTGTGCTATCTGATACTGTTGAACATCAATAACCTCTTTTCTGCCCGCATCTCCAAAGTGATGGGCTATGACATGAAGCAGATGGAGGCCTTCCTCCGAGAGGCAGCTTACAGGGGTGTTGCAGACCCTGCAGCTCAGCAGCAGACACAAGCTGCAGTCCCACAAACCACTCTGCTATGTGCTACCCTTTCAGTCTAAATCCAGAGAAGCACGAGTGAAGCTGAGATAATGCAGCACACAGAGAAATGCCTGAGGCATGCAGGAGACTTAGTTATGTATTCAGTTTACACTGAGTGTTAAACAGAAGGGTGCACAGTTTATCTCTGTATTTAACTATATGAAACACGTGAATGAACAACAGCTGCTTTAAGCATTACTCAAGTAATGCACTTCAGTGAACTTGCTTCTTTCATAATGCTTCCCCATCAACAAGATCATTTATCCAGAGATTTTTAAGCCAAGCTAAAGTTCTTTGGGTTGTTTCAAGGTCCTCAGCACTCTGACTGCCTTATTAGCTATATCAAACCACACAAAGCAATTCTCTTTGACTTCACAGAGCTGTTGAACAACAGGAGAGAAAAGGACACGAGTCTTGAGGGACTGCACACATAAGAGATCAGCAGACGGATCTCAATGACTAAATTATTTCAAAAACTGTTCTCAATTTGAAAGTAATACAGATCTTTAAGCACCATAGGCATTGCTAAGCTTACTCCACATTTTGCTTTTCTGTTATAATGGTGGTCGCCCCAAATGTGAATGGGAGGGAGTTAAGGATGCAACCTACAGAAACATATGGTCCTCAGACAACGGGCAGCTGCATCCCAGTCTCATCTGGAGCACATGCTCCGCTAACTGAAGACACCTGTGTTCTTCTGGAAAGGACTCCCTAGTAATCTTCTTACTTGGAAAACCTATTTCTCAACTTACAAACGTAAAATACTGTTTTCTGAAACACTTCTATATTTGAGTTATGAGGGTTTAACAAACATCCTGAAACTCTGGAAACTCGTCCTGTGATGGATTATCCTTGACAGTATTTATCAAAAATGTCAAATATCACAAATATAGGTCAACAGTGTGGAATGGTACAGTTGCCTAAAGCAGTACCACAGAAATGTGTTAATGTTGAAAGTATTGCACTTACACAACCCACAAGTTAGCTTTCCTGGTATATAATTTCTATAAATCAGGTAACAGTGAACACCATAACACTGAACTAACACTGAATAAGGACAGTCAATACAGGGCACCTAAGTGTTATGCAGTGAGGCATTTTGTCAAATGGATTGTAGCCCACTCACTATACAACAATGAACAGAGTTTTGCACTGTGGCTGCAGGAATCAGCAACAACATGTCGTCAAACTGTTCAGAGTAGCTCAAGGCCCTCCACAGCATGTTATTTCATTACTGGGACAAAAGGAAAAAAAAAAGGCATGTACATGACATGCTCCTTTCCACACTGACAGCAGGATACCCGAGACAAAAATGATACTACTCCATTTCATGTCTTTGATGCTGCAATACAACTAAAAGAGAATAGGGCAAGTCATTCGTCTGAAGAACTGATACATGCACAAAAATTTAATCTTATTTTTGCTTCTGTACTCTGCAATGATTAGCATACAAAATGAAATTCCACTAGGAAATGTAAGAAATCCACAAATATAACCAATGTAACACTTTGCATTTAGATCTCTGGCTTAGTTGACAGATGTTTCAAAAAACACATGTAGCCCAATAACTCCCTGATGACTGTGTATGTGCAAATGCTGGAATTAACAAGTTATTCCACCTAAAAATAAGCATTATTTCTGCAATATTCTTCTGCCTGATCTTTTATCTAATTGAATAATAATATTCAATACTGCATGATTCTACTTTTTTTTCCCGGAATATTACAAAGATTACTGAAATTCAAGACATTAATTCTCCTTCTTTTGGAATAATCCGAAAAGTTTTAGTATGGGCTAAAATTAGTATCATAATAGCACAAAAGCTCTGGACTAAATGTGTAGCAGCAATTGGACACTAGGAACCAGCTACAAAGTGGAAAATTAAAGAGTGATCAGAACAGTGCTAGTGATTCTCTGGTAGCAGCATCAGACAGCAGAATTCAAGAAAAAATGGTAAATGCAAGCCAAAAAGGTGGGATCTTCCAGTCTGCAAGAAAACAGCCCCAAACACTGGCTAAAATCAGTATTATTAACCATTTTAATGCTGGTCATATTGGAATAAACTCCAAGTTATCTAGAATTACAGGTGAAGGGATACATTTAAATATTACTCTTCTCCTGACACAATGCTGCCCTACAGGGCTGATCCTAAAACACGGTAGGGCCCAGAAAACCCAGGAAGTGAGCCCAGATCAACCATACAGCTCACCTGACCAACAAAACTGGTTTAATTGAAAATCTGAAAAAGGATTAAACATACTTCTTGTATAAATTTTCAGCATCAATTTTACAAATCCTATCCACAGAACTGCTGTCGTTAACAGTTAAAACAGTTAAAACAGTGTTAACAGTTAAAACAAGCATACAAACAAAACCCACCAAACAAACAAAACCGATAAAAAAACTCCATATTCCCCACACTTGGTGTAATAATTGGTATATTTTGAAAATTAAAATGATTTCGTATCATAATGATATGATATCATACGGATATGAAATATGCGTCACAGTCCCCTGGAATGAATTACCCAACTGCAAACACGTGTCAGTTGTCTTGGTGACAGCATTTCACAAAGGCCGATGGCTGTCGCGTGTGTCCCATTTCTGTACATTATCATGAGGAACTGATGTTTGTTTGGTCTCCTATTACTCCAATAAATAATTGAGATGCAGATTTCCATTTAAGGGCATTGAGAAAGCAAAGGCCAAGAGTCTTCTCCAAGTTGCCATTGCCACCATAGGTCAGACTGAGGCAGGTGAGAATTCATTATTTTTTGTAGGGGTTCTCAGGACAGACTTTGGTACTATCAAGGCTGCTGGAATGTTTGTCCTGACTTGGCCAGACATGCTATTTTTGTCATTAAAGTGTTTTCCAAATTGGCTAACTGAAAATATCAGGTGCCAGTACTTTAGGCTCCACTAAAGACAAAAACAGTAACTGTAATTTTATGCGTCTAATCAATAATCATTAATATTTCAGTGAAAAAAATATAAATTTATTATTTACTTTAAAAAACCCCAGGAAAATGCAGTGAAATAAGACCTGGCCAAAACTTATACCTGGACACTTTGCCATCTGAGATGTGTCTCAGGCTATATGCTGGACTGTTTTTTAAAAATAATTTTTTAACTAAAAGGTTAAATACATGGCCTCTTAAGAAATAAGTCACAGTTCAACCATTTTACGAGCCTCAGATTACATATTACATATGTGCATTTTTATCACATTAGTCTCAAACCCCCATAAATCAGAAATCCTAAAGATCTATTATACATATAAACACCAAGATTGTTACAATAGTGATTACCTATTCTAAGAGACAAGTCTGAAAATATTATTTATGTGAAAAATGGCAAGCACTAAGCAGGTCTGCACATAAAGGAAAACATTCAATTTTCACAGGAAGTAAGTAGAAAAAATATTAGACAATTTGAAAGGTGGACCACATTCTCAAATTGTGTCCTAGAAGATAGACTGTTCCCTCCAGTGAGGACTTGCATTTTCACCCACGTGTTGAGCTAATGATAGGTCCAGTTACTGGTTCAGATCAGATCTCAAGAATGTGTGGTCACAGAGACCAGGAGAACTTACTCCTTGAGGTCTTCAGTGTTAACCACATAGCACTACAAGAGAGCAATTGCAATACCAATATGTTATCCCACAGTATTTTGCAGGATTACTTACACAGCAGATAAATTATAATTAAAGTTACTGGTACTACAACACATTTCATAATGAGCTAATAATTTATTTATCTATTTTTAATAGGCAATTATCGGCAAAGCACATTAATCTGTACACAAGCATAAAATACATCTCATGTAATGGAAATAAGAGATAAAATAAAAATCTCTATAGAAAATTTTGATAGCTCTAAAACTGATCCTTTTTTTCCTGATTTTGATTCAATTTCATTACAGACTTAATTCCATGCAAAAGGAAAAAAACCCCAAACATTCAATCTCATTTAAAGAACAGGACATTTGTCTACTAAATAAATAGCTTTTTTTTTTTTAAAGCCTTCTAATAACACAGAGTAATGAGAGCTTTTACAATATCAGAAGAAGCAAACAGTCATTCACTGCTTGGAGTAAAAATGCAGATTACTCTAGCTCACTGTCATAACCAAGGCTATCATGAAAAGGTAAGCTCTGTAATATTGGAATAGGATCAGTTAATTATAAAGATATTAATACAGTAGAATTGAAAATATTTTTTTTACTTCTATATCATGCAATTATATAGTCTGATAAAAATTGCAGCAAAAATAGTGAAAAACCTAAGATGGTGTTAAATATCTTCTAATACTAGAGTTTAATGAAAGTCTATGTTTTTTTGTTTTTTCTTTTAAATCATCAACATTCTTTAGATATACAATAAGTGCAGAAAGACTGTCATCAACATACAGAAAGAAAACCCAAACACTAGAGAGAAGAACCTAGACTGAGGATCAGAACTAATGTTGTTAAGAAATGCTAATCAGAACAGATTTCACCTCTTGGTAAATCTGCCAGTTACCAGATGTATGCATGAAGACCTAATTATTTCTGCATCACAATTATTTCAGTTTAGTAAAACCATTTTTCTGTATTGTAAAACATTCCCATTAAAAGCATTGATAACACTCTTGAATATCTAGTTCAAGCCGGATCTATGCACAGAGGCTGTGGCTTCATTCAGGCTGTGCTATGATAGAACCACAGATTCATGGAAATTATTTAAGTTGGGAAAGACCCTTAAGGTCACTGAGTCCAACCGTAGAACTAAAACTGACAGGTCCAACACTGGACTACGCCCCTAAGTGCCACATCTACACGTCTTTTAAATATCTCCAGGAATCCACCACTTCCCTGGGCAGCCTGTGCCAGTGCTTGACAACCGTTGTGGTGAAGAAATTTTTTCCTAATATCCAGACTAAACCTCCCCTGATGCAGCTTGAGGTGATTTCCTTTTGTCCTGTCATTTGTAAGTTGGGAGAAGAGGCCGCCCCCACCTGGCTGCGCCCTCCTTTCAGACAGTTGTAGAGAACAATAAGGTGCACCCCTTTTCTTCAGGCTAAACCACCCCAGCTCCCTCAGCCACTCCTCATCAGGCTTGTGCTCCAGGCCCTTCCCCAGCTCCACTGCCCTTCTCTGGACACGCTCCAGCATGCTACGGAGCGGTTCATACAGAATCCAAAACACACTTATCCCCTACAGCAGTATATATCCCAGAGTTACAAACATGACAATGCATTATTGTTCTACTGCTAACATTAATATTTACCCACTTTTTAAGGATAAAAGTCGTAAAAGTACCATCACGATAAAAATCTGAAAAGTGGCTTTGATACAAAAGCCATCACTGGTAATGTCAGTAATCCACTACTGTGAACTGACGGCACGATGCTAAGGCAACAACCCATCCCAATTCACTGCCAAAATACAGGCACATCGTCCTTTAAATCTCACGAAAACTGCATGGAACTGCTTCCTTAGAAGAAAGAAATACCAGGGTTTGGTCCAACAGGAGGGGTTCTGGGCTGCAGTGGGAGCAGCTGCAGCAGAGGAACCTCCCAGAGATCTCACTCCTGGGATCCCATCCACTCCAAAAACAGACCTGGGAGGTGGGCAGGGAGCAGCTCTCTGTATGACCTGCTCCTCTTCTCCTTCGTTCCTTGATCACAGAAATGCTAACACTGGCACAAGTAAACGGGCTGGAAAGTACAGCCAGAGACAGAAGAAAGAAGAATTGTTGGAAATCTCATTTTCAGCAGCTGCTTGTGCTTACAGCAGCATGAGCCAATCACGAGATGAACTCACTACAGTGAAACTGCAGCTTCTTTCACTATGGACCACCCAAAAGAAGAGGGCAGCCAGCTGACCAATCTCATCACTTTTCTTTCAGCAAGGACACTCCCTAGAAGAATAAACTTCGAATAACTGATAAACTCAGTATAGGTTATGTTGCGGCATATAACCTTAGCATAAAAATAATTAATAAAAAATTCTCCATCTAATTGTTTTTCCAGACATCTTTTACTATCTTGGTTTATAATCTTTGTTCATTAAACTATTATTGAACCAAATGCCAGCCCCTCTCCCCAAGTTTCACACTCCCATCCACCTTCATCAACCTCATCCTTTAACACCAAACGGAAGAAGCTACTGCATACGTAAAAGCTACCAGTTCAGCTCAACTCCAGCTATAATAATCTACCGTTTTCTTTCAGGTAGTCTGATTAATCAGCATACTTTAAATAAATTAAGAGGAATTTTGACTAATCTACACTCAGTTTGGATTGTGACGTTGCTTGCCAGATTCTTAACCCCAAATCTTGTACATTTTCCAAATACATGATATGGCTTTAAAAAAGCTATTAGTTCTCCCTTATGTCCTGGCTTTGTTCGTATCCTAAATGCTGTCACGGCGGTATCAATGATAGTCCTTATCTTAAAAAAAGGCAATGGCCACCACGGCAGAGCGGAATCATACATCACAGGCAGAGCCAGCATCATCCTGTACTTTGACTCTTAATCTGTGAGGAGGAAGCACCGTGGGAGGGGAAGAACAGGCTCTATAAGCACAGCAGGACGGCTGGATTAACTCTGCCAGGGGCAGCAAGGGGACGGCGAAAGCATTTCTCAAAATATCTTTTTCTTTCATGTTTTGAGGTAAGAGCAGGAAGGAATACCATCAAAAAAGGGAGGTTACAAAAGGATACAAATAAAGTGGCAAAAATATTCATCCGTCAATAGCTCAAGTAAGTTCTTCCCATGTGGCTCTAAGCAACACAAAGAATTCCAACAGAAAATATTATTGTCTGCGTGATTTGAGAGAAATTGAAACCACAAGGCAGTTCAGATCATACACATCTTCTTATGCAGATTCCTTCATTAAACATTCAACATTAGTCTGGCTTAAGGAAGAAACATTTTTGTACATAACCAAATTAGAACAAAGCAAGCTGTACTGAAGAGCTCTCCAAACACAAGGCTGATTTTGTACTACAGTTAGAAAAAAAGATAAACCAAACTTCATATTAACAGTGAAAACTGGTAAAGTTTTGGTCATCTCAAACTTCTTGTCCTTAAAGTTATTTTATAAATGAAAAAGAATATAGATGTATGTTTTTGAATCTGCAGTTTGGGCAGATCCATTATTAATGAAGCATTCTGGCAAAAGCCACCAATGAATGGGTTGTCATGGGAAAGGCTTTCTTGCTACAAATTCTATTTGAATTTTCTCAGTGAGAAGGGCTGTAGAGGACTGCCTCCTTCTACAGGGTAGTGCAGCATGTCTTCTACATCTCCACTCTTCCTCCTTTTTCCATTCAGCCTTATCAAAGGCTCCTGAAAAAGGAAGGTTCTCTTCAAAGGGAGGATAAACCTCATCTCCATGGCTCAGGCTTTGATTTTCTTATTTTTTTATCTTAACCCCATCCAATCCAAACAATAAAGTCAAAAGAAGGAAAGACAGTTCCAAGGATTACGTTCCTCACTTTTCCCATCAGTAGCAGTAACACCAGCAGGTCCTTATTTTGCAGAGTGTTACATGAGGGGATATTTGGACCTGCATGAAACCAAAATGACTTATCTTGCTGACTGTGGGTTCAGCAAACTGCAGGATAGTTGTTCCATGTTGCAAGAAGTCAGAGGCCCTGAATCACAGCTATAATGATTTCCAAACCACGCTGAATGTTGTCAAGAATCTCCCCAATCACTAGTCATGTCTTTTTATAATTCTAAATATTGTAAATCAGCAAATATCTTGGCAGATCTAGCTTAAATTTAGTATTGTTAGCTTAACAGTTGGACTCGACTATCTTAGAGGTCTTTTCCTACCTAAATGATCCTATGATTATAAATATCCTTAACCCAACAACTAACCCCTCTGATTCTTGAATTATGGTTTTTGCTAATATTTAACCTAAATGGTCACTTCTATATCTCTTGTTCTGTCCTCACTGATTTATGAAAACAATTCATCATTATGAACAGTTTTTACTTTCTTCTGCAAGTCATTTATCGTAACACACATATAATTTTGCAAAACTCTCCTAACAAGAATAGAAATTTGTTTTCTTTTCCTAGTTTGTTTTAAGTGGACATAAAGAATACAATGTATAAACACATTATCCCAGGTGAAATATGAAGGGAACCATGCTAGGGGACAGAAATGTACAAGTTTTTATACACACTCCTCTTGCTACTAAGCACAACATTCATGTATCACTGTCCTTTTTTTGTGTTCTGTTGTTGACTGATGTTCAGTCAAATAGTCAGTAGCTCTAGTCCTCCTGCCCAAATTATTCCCCCGTAGTGCTGTTCCGTGATATACTCAGAGCTCATTATATTCTCTCATATGATCTGTACTTTCAAAATAAATCACTTTCACATTTCTTCAATTAAATCTTATATAACTGATTCAGTCCATTTATGCATTATGAAGATCATACTCTATTTTAATCATATTTTACAAATGTTACTACAATGTTAAATAATCACTCTTCAGATCAGAAACAATGCCATGAAAACCCACATTTGTTTGGGATGACAAGTTTTGCTACAGAAAAAAAGAGATTAGTTTACACGTGCATTTATATCTCTTAATTTATAGTATTAGGTATAATAGCCAGAGACATTATTGTGAAGCCAATTAAGTTTCTATATCATCTTGTCACAAACGTGCACTACAGTACAGATCACATTAACTCACTATAACATAAGAAATCCTGTCAGGAACATTTTACACCAAATCACCACATGAACTGTGATTAACAATGAATCAGAAGAGTAGATTAATATGAATAACAAGCAAAGAGAAAAGAACTCTTATTATGGACAATTAGATGATAATGTAACCTACATATTTGCTATGTTCTAATATGTAGCCACCTGGGGTATCTTCACATGACTTACTTAAAATGTATTTCTGAGTTGTACTAGAGAATTAAAGAACATTTTGGCTTTTCAAATTAGTCAGTAAGCCTAAATTTAGTCACTGTTAAGTATAGTTTTAGAAAGTCTACTATTCAAACATACATCTCATTTATGTGAGTTTTTTAATCCTCCCTGTATTTGTGATCCAGATCTGGATCCAGAAAAGTGAAAACCTTTTCTCATTTTAAGAATCCTGACATTTAAATTTACTTGTTTCTGCCGTAATAAGAACCTTTGAATCATAAAATACTTTCCATTCATATTTTGTGTCCATATTTTCTTCTCAAACAGATTTTTCACAGATACTCAACTGCATAAGTAAACCAAATTTATGAACAGAATTGTAAGGAAATGACTGTGTTGAATTTAAAATATGCTTTTGAAATGTTATATTATATTTCTGCATTAAAAACCACAGGCTTACTTACCAGTGGGAAATTTCTTAATTTTCAGGAACCTTTTCAGTGTTTCACCCTAAACTTGGTGCAATGATCTTTCATGAATGAACACTGATCACAAGGAATTTACCGAGCATTGTTCCCACTGAGCCCTGGGAGCTGGGTGCCCTCCCTGGCTATGGGCCCAAAGGACAGACCCAGCACAAGAGTGGTGCAGGCAGGTTTTTGCCATCAAACCGTGCCATGGATGGACTGGGAAAAATGATTGTTCACACTTGAAGATTTAGGATTATATGAAAAAATTATCAAAACATTTTGAAATCATAGAACCATGGAATAAGCTGAGTTGGAAGGCACCCATCAGGATCATCGAGTCCAACTCCTGCCCTGCACAGCACACCCCAAGGGTCACACCCTGTGCCTGACAGCACTGTCCAATGCTTCCTGAGCTCTGTCAGGCTGGTGCTGTGACCACTGCCCTGGGAAGCCTGTTCCAGTGCCCAAACACCCTCTGGGTGAAAAAACTGAATGTACTGGCTTGTCAGAATTGCTCAGGATATGAAAATGTGTATTTCAGTTTGGAAAACAGAGGGAGCGGAGCACTGTGCACTGACTAGCTCCCTGAAATTTCAACATTATTCCCAGACAACAGCTCTCTGCTGGCAGAGCCTTCTGGGGACTGACACAGAAGCTCCAGTTCAAAATCAGGATGCTGGTAGGCTCAGGGATGGAGGAGTTTGAAGCACAATGGAATGCTACAGCGCATAAATTTTCCTACCATCACCCCAGCCTGCCCTTCCTGCTTGGAGCTGCTTCGCTGCTGCCCCGCAGCTCCACTGCTGCAAGCAGGGTCATTCTGAATGCATTGCTGCATGCTTCCTCTCTGGCTTCATCACAGGCATCAACAAATGCTCTTATCTTCAGAGAGAGCTAGGACTGTGGAACATTACAATCTACATTTGTCTTACAGACCAACAGGAAATAAGACCTTGTACAGGCCAGGGATTCCTGTGCATCCATGCTCAGGGAAAGCAAACAAATGACAAAACACCATGTGCAAATCATAAATGAAAAGATGGTGAGAGACACCACGAGTTACAACTAAGTGCTAACTGTACAAGGAATTATATCTGTCGAGAACTTTAAATGCAAATGTTAAGTTTTGTTAATCTGCTTCTTAACTGCAGATACAACCAATGCAAGCTCCTGAAATAATAAGGCAAAATGAGAATTTGGAACCCACGAGAGATAAAATGAGTGCTGGAATTTTAAGAGGATGAATAACACGGGAGAAGAATAGGAAGACCAGAAAATGGGTCATTATAGTAATCAGATGAGAAATAGCTAATGGAAGGATTAACATTTTACAATAAAATTAAAAAGCAACTATTTGAAGGATATCAGTAGGTGACATCAGAAGGCATCTGTGATAACCAGAGTAGATTATGTTATCTGTCTCTTTTGCTGTTCGGATAACTTCCCTATTTTCTTCTTTGCAAATTCAAATTCCTTCCCTCTCTGTCAACCTTCTCCCTCTCTCTCTTCACATCTTATTTTCAGCTCAACAGACCTCAAATTCCTTTTCCCTTGCAGCTTTCCTCTAGATCCTCTTTATTTATTTACCACCCATCACCCACCACCCAGCTCAGCAATTTATCTGCACTTCCAACCATATTCCCACCTCATTCAGCCAACTACTGCAGAGGTAACAGGGAGAAATGACAGCAAAAGAATGAGCAAAAACTGCTGACCAATGAATAAGGCAAGAAGTCCATGGAAAAATGGAAAGGAAGCAGTTGGATTAATAATAAAATCAGATTTGATTTAATGGCATCTGCTCTCCTCCATAAGCAGTGAAATAACCATGTAATGAACATTTTTAATGTATGTTTAATGTCTATTATATATGTCATTTACAGGATAACCACTCACAGTTGCAGAAAAAGACCGCCTCATTCTTCAGCAATCTCTGTCCTTATTTTGCAACTCTAGGATACCGTGGAAATGAAGAGAACAAACACCCACATACGTTTCTATTCTTTCATGGTCTGTGCAGTCTTGTGTACAAGTGGTGCTGCAAGGAGAGCTGCAACCACCTCCCCATATCAGCTGTGACCTAGGACAACTGAGTTTACTACCACCACACATAGTATGATTGCTTAATTCTTTATTCAGATAAAACATATAGAGAACACAGTGTTTTACCAATAGGAAGCATTTTGCAGAATGGCTGGCTATTCAATAACATTTTGAAGAAAGGACTGATTTTGTGAACATGGGCTATGAATTATTATTTGTATAAAACTGTGCATCTAAGTTTTAGCTATTTAAAATCCCATGAAGTCACCTCACCAGAATACATTTTCTTACTGTCTAAACCAAAAATTATTACTGTGTCATGATGCAGGAAATACTTAGAAAATATAAAAATTTACTCTTGTATGTTACCATTGTATAATTTTGATAAAAAATTTCACGAACCCCCAGGAACAGGCCTCTATGTTAAAATCATCTAGGGTCATCTTTAGTAATTTACAAGCTTCAGTAGTTCAGAATTTCATATTTTTAACAAAATATGGCATGTGTTTGTATCAGCAAGTTTCATCCCTCATTATCCATCTCCCTCCTACACCCTTCTAGTATAAAAACCCCTTTTGCTTGCTGACAGAATACTAATTTGGCTTCATTTAAATGCTAAAGCAATGTAGTCCAGCTACCTCATTTAAAACATGTGTAAAGCTGTGAAACAATTGACAAGCACAATGAAGAGTGTCTACCATAAGATTTGCACGGAATTATTTTTCAATAGGCACTAAAAAGCCAAGAGCTTATGCCAGCCATCTTCCCCCCCCTCACCCCCATCTCTCTTAAAATCAGGGAAGGGAAAAGGGCAGTATTTACCTAGCAGCTCACCACTTCATATGACCTGTTAAGATTAAAGGCCAGGTGATGTATATCCGGAATACATACATACATACATATATATATATAGGTTTCCCTTTGTGCAAGGGCAGTCACTTATTCTTTTAACTTCAACCACATTTTTATTCTGCGTGTGTGATAAGAAAATGTGCATTTACAAAGCCTGCATCAAAAATAAATTGAAGGCAGGAAGAATTTCCATATATGAAGAGTACAAAATTTCTGAATACAGTGCGCTCTGTGGACAAGACCTGGGCTGGTATCCCTCAGAGATACCTTCCAGTGACTTGTATTGACAAATCTCTCAGACCACCCTCCTCATAAAGGCATCATTTTAAGGCATAAAATGGAAAGTATAATGAATTTTGCATTGGCATGATTCACTGAGTTGATTCAAAACACTTGGTGTGCAAGTATGTGGGGTTTAAATAAATACACCCACTCTTAAGTAAAAACGCGTGATGTGTGTTACTGTCTTTGTACTCACACAATGGCTGGAAAGCAGGAAAGAAAAATGTGCAAGAGACCCCTCATACTACTGCAGCAGAGCCAGCCACAACACGCCTGAGAAACAGAGACCACCAAAGCCTGGATTTGAGTAGCATCAATATGCTCCAGGTCAGAGCAAACTGGGAGCTAAGCCTCATCGTTCTGGGGTACACAACTGAGGAATTACTCATTCAGATGTTCTCACAGAGGCTCACACAATCTATTTTAAGTTCAAAATCAAGGCAGCTTCCCCTACCCCAAACAAAAATGCAGACACAAGCTACTGTGCTAAAATGTTCTTCACAACAGCAGAGAAAGCACATGGACAAGTGAGATAGCAAAACCTGATAAAATTTATAACTGAGATTAGGATGAGATGAAAAAACCTTTTCTCTCTAAACTCTTTAATTCCTGAAAGGTTAAAAAAACTCCAGAGATTTATCAGCAGAAGAGTCACTAGTAAAAATAGTTTCTTTCAGAGCGTAAATATAACTCTTGTTGTGCAGATTGCAAGAAGACAAGAACTGTTGTTGAACACATCCATATTTCTTGATACAATCGTCTCATTAACAGTTCAGTATTTTAAAGAAACAAAAATTTGGAAGACCTGATTGCAGTTCTAAACCTGCTTTGTGCAACAAGACTAATGCAAGACTGAATTAAGAAGCTGACCCATATACTGAAAAATAGGATCTAAAATTAAATGAGAATATGTACATCATTATTTTAACTTAGCTCAAAGTTGCACAGCTAAATCTCTGTGCAGCAAACTGAAAAGTTATCTATACACTGCAGATTATTATGCACTCAGTGAACACACATTTAAATCATTTTTGCTATGTTAGTGGCATTGAATTTTTCATGCATTTTAAGGTTGGATAAATGGCTAAGAAAATAATTCAATAGGTCAGGCATTTCATTAACTTAAATATTAACAACAAAATCCTCCAAGCAGAATCAAAATGCCTTTTTTTTTTTTTTTTGCGCCCCTGTCTGTGGACCCATGTACATTTTCCAGAGCAGGAGAACCCAGTGAGAAGCTTTCTCAGCTTGCTGGAAGTACCAGGGTGCTGGACATCTGGGGCTGCACAACCTATATTCCCTGTAGAAGCTGCTCATGTTTAGATCCAAGCTAACACTTTATCTTTTGTCTAGATTTACACTTCTGATCTTGGTCCGAGGTGCCCTGTTCCCAAAGGAATCTTTGCTTTGTAAGAATTTCGGAATGTACACTGAATAACAGCTTGACACTGTTTAATAACAAAGCATACATGCACTAGAACTTTGAAAGTATCTAAAATATTTTCCAAAAGTTTATAAATTAACTGCCTGCAATGATCTAATGTCAGTGAAACATTCTCTTTGAAACACCATGCATTGCTAACAAGGATGAGAAGGTAACAAGGTTTTCTTGATGTCAATGCCAAAATACCATTGACTGGAATGAAGCCAGTGTCTCGCTTGGACACGCTGTACTCCAATAAAACAGGGATTACACTGCATTGCAGAACTGAAAAGGATGGGTAAAGTTAAAATGAAACGGTAGAATGAAAGCTGACTGTAAAAACAGTATTTTCTTTTCAGCAGACCTACCCTACAAATATACTCAATCCCATAGCTGCTTATACTCAGAGCTAGAAAAATACCCTAGGATTAATTTTTATTTCAGTTTCAGAGGTGGCACAGTTATGGTGAGAGTAAGCATATATTGTCTTTCACTCTTGTGATTTCATCACGAGTCTCAACAAAGTCCATCTTCCCAAAATCACAAACTTTTGAATCTCAGCTTTTGTTAGGAAGACAAATGCACAAGTCCCATGACTGCATAGTGAGTTTTGAATTATGACTGTTTTTTTCCTATGATATTTCAAGCCATGAGGTTGACTGGTTTTTCATCATGTAGATAATCAGTAATTAAAGGACAACTGAACTTCCAAATTCTACACACAGGAACAGTCTGCCCAAGCTGGCACAGCCCTACAGTAAACTGCCACCTTATTACTGTATAAGGGCAAGAAAGAAGCCTTATAGAGACCAAATTAGACTTTCAGGTAACATGCATATTCTAGTTAAGAGAAACCACTTATCTGCAAACTTGACAACTTTTTCCTTGCAGTTCATAAGACAAAAGGAACAGGGCACTATGTTACCCTTCCCTAAAGCTTCAGCTTTTCACAACACTGGGTTGTCAACGATTCTAACTTTCACTGAAGTAGAAGGAATTTACAGTCTCTGAGGGATGCAAAGGAAAGCTTGGACACAAGTGTAATCGAACTACAAAACCCAAAACCATATGCAAAGATGAGCGAATTTGTATGACGGTATCTCTCCCTGACTGTGTTCCGTACAGGGCTCTGTTGAGACTCAGCTGTAAAGGACACTGCTGTTAGTGCTAATCCCCTCCTGCCAACCCACTGCTTCAGTGTGTAAAACTGAGGCAGATCTGAGACAAGCTGGGGACAACCTGCAGTTTTGATGTGTTTCTCCCTCCTCTACAGGAACTTCACCCAGGCTGTTGGTGCTAAGAGCCACAGATCAGCTCATCCCAGTCACAATTTAATGATATGCTAGGAAAAGATGCAGATGTTAGCAACTTTTACTAATAGCTGCTCTTGATCCTATATTGTCAACTCTCAACTTCTCCAGACTGCTTTGTTAACACCCACATTTTACTACAGCAGGAGCTTACAAGGATCTTGGGTCTCAAGAAGAATGACACCCTTGGTGAAATGAAGAGAACTGGATGCATCCCATTTGGTAAGATTTGTCCTTGCATCTCAGGCATCCAGGACTTCTATCACTCCATGGAAGTATAAGAGAGGACACGGGCCATCAAGATGAAATGAAAAAGGGCAGTAAACTGAACATCAAATGAGTTTGGAGCTGGAGAGCAGGGAGCAAAGTACAAGTGCTCAGACATGGCCTCCCGCTTCACTAGATAAATAAGAATAGGGTAGAGCAAGGTGATTTAAGAAGAAAAATATGACACAGTATGTTTTATTCCACAGCATGCTAAAAAATGATTAAAGAAATGTGAAGAAGAATAAAAGACTTGTTCTTTGAGCTTTACTTTGAAATACAGCAATATAACACTGAACTATTCTGATACGTGGCTGTATGCATCACTTCTATGTCTATTATCCAGCTTCCTAGAAAAATGAAATCCAAACCTACACATTTTATCTTATAACAGCAGCACAGGTTTTGTAGAGTGAGAGCTCATGAACGGCAAAACATGAATTTAGCACAGTGAAAAACACAGTCCAAGCTCAGGGGTCTGTTCTCTTCTCATTGCTTTTATACACTTCTAGTATTCTGGAAAGTTATGTAGAGGCATTAGGAGTAGAATAGACTACTGTGAAATGAGCTCACAAATTAAATTAAGAGAGGGAGAGAGCAATGAATAACTGAATCCCCTGAGCCAGAAGAATGCCATGCTGGAGTGTCACAGAAGGATATACAATATGTGCTTCTATGCACCCACTTTGCAGTAGACCCATGTAATTTATTAACCTGACAGCAACGCCATACATACCCACAGGCTCTTCCTAACCTCCCTCCTGCCCATCAGCATGCTTCCAGAGAGAACTGCCAAGGAGACTGACACAAAGAAAAATGCAGTGGTTTGGCTGCTTTTCAACCTTCTATATATCCTGGAGACATAAGGATTACTTATTATTAGCAATTAAGAAATCTAATCCACTATCCCACATTGCATATGATCAAGCTTTATTGTACTCTAGTGAGTCTTATCATAGTACAAACATCAGGCTATAAGCCTATTTTTTAATGCATTGACTTAAATTTTATATAGAGTCAACCTTCCCTGCTGCAATGTGGTCACTTGATTCTGTACTGCTGAGGAGAGTGTGGCTCTTGAGTCTTTGAATAATGCAAGTCTATGTTTCTATCAGTGCAGAGGTGAAAAAAATACTAACTTGATTTCTCTTTCCTATTTTCTTTTGAACAAATGCAAACCCGAAGCACATGTGGATTAACTAAAAAATTTGAGGCTGCAGGTGAAATTTGGCATACTAACAGGAATGAAAGCCACATCTTCTAAACCCTAACACCATGCCTTATTCATAAAAATCATCCTGGCTTTACTTGCTGTATCCACACAATCAAAATGGGTGAAATAAGACTACTAAAAAACATGTACTGTGTATGCAGTCTGGCCAGGCACTGTAAGAAGTGATTCACAGTCTTCCCTCTCTGCAAGCCTAAAATCAGATGTTCCACACTGTTTTCTTAGAGTAGTCTTTGTTCATTAACTAATGATATTTATGAAGATAACAACACTCTTTCTCATGGAGTGCTAGTTTAAGTGAAAAATGATCGTGGCTACATAATAGACATTGCATCTACTGATCAAAAATATAAAGAAAATCCAAATCAAGGACTGGCAAACATTAATCCTTGTAAGAAAGTAAAATATCTGATTAAAAATATGTGAGAAAGCAAAAGTGAATTTCTAATGTCACCATCTATCTTATCATTCCAGTGCCTTCTATCCCAGATAGAAGGCGTATTTATCTGCCTCTGCCTCCCCAACACATACATCAAGGAACTTTCCCACAAGCTGTGGCATTCTGCTCAATCCAGCTCCCATGTGGCACTGGCTTTTTCCCTGGACAGAAGATGAGAGTACCAGGTGCTGGTGGCTCTCATCAGTCAGGGTGCACTATCACAGTGAGAAAAGCAGTATGAGAAGTCACCTGTAATTGAGTGCTTTTACTTAAGCCAATATGCCATTCATCACACAGTGACTTGTTTTAAAGAGGCAGCTGGTGATTGACCAGTACTACCAGCAGCATAAACAACAGCACATTTTCCTATGGATTTTCATATATGGCTCCACAATCCTCCCCTTGGCCCATAGCAGAACTCCTCCTCTCTCTGTACCTCTTTCTCTGTATTATTTTCAGCTTTCTCCATCCTCACTGTAATTTCAGCTTCCCACCATGGCTCTACTACTTAACTGTGCTTTTTTCCACATGCAGTAGTGCAAGCCACGATATCCCCGCCACAACGAGGATGTTAAGAGTTCCATCTACTCACTTCCATGAAAGTTGTGGGAACTTAATCCCTCTGAAAGAAACCATTCTTCCAGCTCAAATGCCTAATCAGTTTGAAAGACCAACAGAATCATTGCAAGACCATACTTCTTTAGGTTTAAAAGTATTCTCCAAAAGAAAACTTAATTGGAGTAAATCAGTGACCAAAAATGCTAAAATAATAATACTACAGTTCAGAGCAAGAATATAAAATCTTGTTTCTTATGGAACTTCACATAACTGCAGTTATTTAATTACTGTTCACTTCATCAAATAAAAGGATCGTGCTACTCTTAATACTCTTTTGCTTATAACAGAAAAGTTAAAGCACTCCAAATTTAGATTTAATTCTGTCCTTCTGCAATGATAAACACAAGTCAGCAAAACAAACCTAGGCTGTGCACTCGTGTTTACTTAAATGACATGACGTTCATGTGAGTGAATGTCATTCCACGCTCTCATCAGAACAGTGATTAATTAAGCAACTGTCTTCAGTGATTCCTCTCACCTGAGCACGCACATCCAGAATTTATACACAGCATTCTTTTGACGCAGACTGGAAAGAGAGATTTGATGCTTAGGAAGAGCAAGGATCAGATTGATTTCTGAGCTTGTAATACGTCTACACTAACATATTAAGCGTTTTGAAATTAGAAAAATTCCAGTTATTTGATGATTTATCCACAAAGGAAAGCATTTTTACTGAAATAGCCACACAGGTGATCTCCTATTCAGTGAAGACCCAAGTCTTCAACATGGCTGTTCAAATAATGAAAACATCAGGCAGGCAAATGTTGTCCTCTGTCAGTCTTGTTGTTACTACAGGGGAATTTTAAACAGCAGTGAAATGAAACACAAAGCTCACTAAATCTGGGGAGTTAAGGAAGTCCTACAGCCCACGTTAGTATGCCTCTGATGATGATCCAAGGGTTCTCTAGACGCTCCCAGTGCCAAGATAAATCAACACCGAGCCCTAACACAGCTAGGTGCTGTCAGAAGAGGTGAAAGTGAGGTGAGGATGGTCAGACAGGCAGTGACCAACCCTGGATGCGTAAGTTTCCTTACTGCATAACTTTCAGTTGATAAGACATGAAAACGTAAAAAAAAAAAAAATATTTCCTCTAACTTCAGAATAACAGAATTGTATGTACTGAAGGCCTTATCCAGCAATGGCTCCAAATACCTTCTCCTTTAGATGATCTACAGAAGAGAACTGTCCTTATTTGTCCTTTTGACTCATGCTGAAGCGTATTTGCTGCTCTGTTTTTTATTGAAGCATCCATTTTCTCTAATTTGTCCTTTCTGTTTTCCTTTTATTTCTTTTGATCTTCTATATTTATAGAAATAGAAACAGCTTTCTAAATTTTATTCTTTTTAACTCTATTGTGCTTTGGCTTTTTTTGTTTTCTGCAACTTTCCAGGAAAGCCAGATACTGTGAGAGCGCCATTTTGCCTCATTTTATTTACTCATTTTTGCTGAAATGGAAGCTGAAAGATCAGGAATACTTTAGTTCTTAAGACACGTAGTTCTTAGTCCAAGCCTGCAGCTATTTATTTACGAAATGCTTATGTCAATGACTGTGTTAGAAGTCACTTGAGGTCTAAGAGAAAATGTCAAGTGTGATACAATACAAAAACTACAACAAACTGCAATGTTACCCACAGCTGCAAATACTTCTAAGCACAGGTGAGGCCCATGGAGACAAACATTGCTATCTCTTCTCTCCTGGTTTTGCCTGCCCATCAACTGTCCCTTGTAGACTAGTCTTGTTCTCCATCACAGACTGATAAATGCCCCATTTTATTTAAATTAAGCAAGATCTTGCTTTCCAAAAAGAACCCCAACAAACCAATGAAACTGAATGATCGGGACTACAGATTAATAGCCTTTTTGAAGGTAAAACCACCAGGGTGAGAAAATCTGTATGAGTGGAGTGGAGGTGAACTGCAGCTTTCTGGAGCAGTAAGTATCTGGAACCAAAGTTGAAAGTCCAACAGGTAATCTTGCAGGTTAAAAAGATTTGCAGCTGCTAAAACTGACTGACATGAGGAAAAAGTCAATGTTTACTCTAAAAATCACACGTGATTTATTATTAAACTTTGGTCCTTGCAAGAAGGAAAGGTGTCAAAAATTCAGGCAAGGGTGACTACAATTGAAGCAGAGGGCCAGGCACTAATCTTTGTCTCTGGTGCCCAGTGACAGGACCCAAGGGAACAGCCTGAAGCTGAGCCAGGAGAGGTTAGATATTAGGAAAACGTCTGTCACCCAGAGGGTGGTTTGGGCACTGGAACCACCAGGGAAATGGTCAGAGCACCAGCCTGACAGAGATCAAGAAGCATTTGGACAATGCTCTCAGGCACATGGTGTGACTTGGGGATGGTCTTATCCTTCGATGATCCATGTGGGTCCCTTCCTACTGAGGGTATTCCAGGGTTCCACGAATCATACTAAAAAAATGTTCAGCCATACCACATTCACTGATTTGGCTATGGCTGAAGACAACCTTCTTCTGAGTCGATATGGCTTCCACGACCCTGAAAGAACAACTGTTCTGCTTCAGTGTGACCACAGAAATCCTCCTCCATGTACTCAAACAGCCTTCCTGCATCCATGAACACTAGTGAGACCTGGTTAATCTACCTCACATAACAGACAGGGATGAAGGTGCTTACCTGCCTAAGAGTAACTGGACCTAAGAGGAGCGAGCATCAAGTCGATGGGGACTCCACCAGGACTGTATTTGCTTCCTTCTCACAAATAGCAGCAACACTGAACAAGACGAACAGCAGTGACATTTTGGTCATGGATACAGCATCCAGCACCACCGAGTCAGTGACTGTGCCAGCAGTGGCAGCAGGTGGCATTAGCATTTACCCTGAAGGCAACTGTGATCATTCTGAATTTCCAGACTTGTGTGAGAAAGGAGGCAGTGGAGTGGCCTGGAGACCACCTGCCAGTCTTCTTGGAGGTGGAACCGGGATGGCAGCCTGCCACAGGAAAGCAGCCAGCTTCTGCCCTGGTGACTGGCAGGTTTGGCCTTGATCCCTGGAGGAAAATGTATTGCTGCTGAAAAAGCAAGCCTGTCTGTGAAAGGCCAAAAAAACTATGAATGGACAATTATAGCTACACCTTATAAATCCCCTTATTTTGGTACCACTTTACTGCTTGTCTTGTACCTGAAAGAACCCATTTTAAGACACTAAATAAATGATACAGATTCTGGTGCTTTACTAAATAACTGGACATTCTAAGTAATTAAGCATTTATTCTACACAGTGGAAGGAAATATTCTAATGAACTGATTATATATTTTTTCCATGGCATGGAGCACATAAAAATAAGCAATTTCAATAATCATTATTACTGCTCCAGTATATATTAATACATTTCAGATAAATCATTGCCTCCACTATCAACTCAGCTACTGCTCCTGCAAATAAAGCAATACCTTGTTACCTAGCAACGAAGCAAGTCCTTGCTATGCTGCAAAAAAATACATAAAAAAGGAAATATATATATTTATATATCCCCTTCATTTCATGTTGAGAGAACATCCATAAAGAACAAAGAACAATCCACTCAAATGCCCTCGAATTCAGTATTTAAATAAAATGTTTGATCATCCGCATTTCACGAGTATTTTCAGAAGCTCGGTCTAGATTAAACATGCATAACCTCTCGCTGACAATATAATGTTCTTGCTATGTATTTCTTGGAATATTTTAATACATACATCAGTACACAGCCATAACACATATAAGTCATGACAGGATCTTAATGCTACATCTGATCTGTAACAGAACAGGAATAGGTATCAGAGGGCTTGTTTAAAGTTCGTTTGCTTATGCTAAATCAGTTCCTCTCCCATTTAACATAGCAGTGCATAGTATCGCCTCTTACTGATGCAGTATCTCTTTTTAGGATGCTATCATTTGTACAAATTGTTCCTTGTGTTGCATTTAAAAAAAAAAAACGTACTAAAAGCCCCACTACTTTGTTGCTTTATATTTCATGTCTGTTTCTGACAGATTGCCAACACTGTGTGGTCACAAACAAGTAAGAGTAGCTCAGGAGTCCTACTCGTGTGGATGAGCCACAGAGCTGGGCAATGTGCAAATCTGACAGCAGCCTCTGAACTCTGTGGTTACCAGCATGTGTCTGGTCCATGCTTTACTCAGAGTAAAGAGGCAGCACGAGGATTCATGGCCCCATGACCACAAAGCATGAAGAGATATCCTTCCCTATGACAAGGACTGCAATTAAGCTTGCGCAATAGAGAGAATATGAAGTCATGAAAATTGCTGTCCTGAAGGCGTACAGTTTCATTAGTAGGTTCTCACATCCAATATTGTCTAGGTCATCACACTGCCCCCAGATACAACATGAGATAAGTCTTAAGATAATGCAAATTTGGTGGCTAATCACAATCCACTACTGCTACTCACAAAACAGAAGATCACTAAACACCACACAAAAATTTTTAATGTTGCTCTTGGTAGCAATATCTACAGGGAAAGCATTCCTGAAATATCCTGTAATATTCTCTTGAAAGTTTTTGAAGGCACCTATCTCCTAGCATGCAAGGATATTGGCTCAGTTAATCATAGCACAAAGGTATATACAATCTATATCATGCTGCCTTGAACATCTGCTGCTGCTGTAATCCTTGATAATTCATAGCAAAAATATTCAGAAAATTGTATGCTTGCACCCAAAGGCACCTTAGTTTTTGTGGCTCTTGCCATTATCTCTGAGCTTTATACACTAGTTGGAAATTTTTTCAGCTTGGTGTTGCCCATTTTTCAATACTCTTGCAGTCTTTAACAACTAGGGATCATAGTTCACCTCTCAGAGGAATGTGTGGAGTTCAGTAAAATGCATAATGCATACAGAGGGGCAAGGATGAAGTATCAGCTACTGTGGTGTTCAAAAGCCTCTTGTAATAAAGATTTTAGAAGTTAGTGTAACACTGGAACTTATATATATTAGAAGGATAAAGCAAACATCAGAGACCGTACCCTACAGGCTTTGCATGACGAAGTCTGTGCATATTGTCTCTCCCTCTGGAACACAGTCTTTAGTGACAGATGGCACAACCACTGCCTACAGATGGCTCCAATGGGGGCTCCATAGCTTTGATAAATACTGCAATCAACTCCTAGGATAGGTATGGTTCAGGCAGCAGAGCAAACACAGTGAATAAATCCCTCAAAAACTTAACTGTATAATAATCACACACACAGTATTATCCTAAACACACAGATGAAAGTCCAGGGCTCTTACTGAGCTGATGGAAATTCAGGACTACTTTGGAGGAGGTCAGTAGTTTAGGATAAAAGTGTTTGAAATGAGCATCACTCAATTTCTTATCTACTTCATCCAGAAAAACATTTCCACTTTCATCATGGACCAAGTGCTCCTCATGAAAGTATTCTTGCTTTCCAGTGGGATTTGTTATTCTTTGGAGGAGCAGTCAACCCTATCACCAAACAAAGCCTTGGTTTGGTTGGTAGAAAACATCCTTACCTCAGACGGATGATTCACTACAGTGAGCAGACGTATTTGAATCTACTGCCCTAACAAAATCAAAAGTCATGGACCAATACTGAAGCTATTTGCAGCAGACTAGCACAGTCTTTTCTAATCTTCTATAGAAGGCTTGAAATAAGAGCAGCTGGAGTGATTTCATAAAGGAACATTTGCTTTAGTTGAGCCAATGCCTCAGAGACCCTGCTCTCTCACTCCTTACTGCTCAAAAAACCAAAGATGACTTTGCAATGTCTTTTGTGGCAACACACAGCTAGTGATGAGCCACATTTACTATGACAGAATCATAGAATATTTTGGGTTGGAAGGGACCTTCAAGAACATCTAGTTCCAACCCTCCTGCCATGAGCAGGGAACCTTCCACTAAATAAGATATCAGAATACAAATACAAACTGTAATAATTTAAACCTTGATTATGGTCCAATTAATATGGTATCTAGAATCAATTCTGAAGACCCAAAGTTTCTATTCCATTCTGCCATCACTGTTTTCCAGACTACAAACATGAAACACTAAAATTGCTGTTTTCAACTACTCCTGTTCACAATTTAACAAGTTTACCTCCCCTAACTTTCAACCTTCACAGCCTGTAAATACAGAATACTGTAGAGTGAGGAAGAAGGCCTCTTTGTCAGAGCTTCAAGTAGAAAAAACCCCTTTATCCAATTTTTTAATGATATAACTCAACTTTTATCCCTTTTCAGATTACAGAAAACCATGACTGACATTGTTCTTTCTGAAAAACTGCTGCGTAGAAAAGGGAGACAGAGACTGCTATAATGTCAATGTAATTTCTGAATGCATCACACGGTCTTTTGTAGTATGTCGAAAGTATAAACAAAAACATTCCACGTGTCACAGTCTACAAAGGGTATCACGTTTGATAGCATAATAATGCTTGACAGGTCTCTTGATGCTTCCGATATATCAGTAATTATGTAAATGCCTTCAAATTTGATTATACACTCACACACACCATTAAAGTTTGAGCCAAATTCAAGCTGCTTATCTGTGAATTCAGCAACATGAAAACCTTTAAACCAAACTCAGTTATGTCAGTTTTCATACTGCTGGACTAGACCCTCTGCTCACCACAGCAATGTGTGACAAAGAGTGACTCGAAGTTACCCTGTGATCCCCTAATTCTCATTTTGAACCTGTAGGATATGAGGATGCCTCAAAATCGAGTTAAGCTTCAACCACCTGCTCCCTTCTCATAGGCAGGGAGATCCAGAGCTCTGTCTCATCAGTGGGTCCCTGTGCTGAGGTAGGAAGTCAGGAACAGGAGGAATAACAGGAAGCCGGATGGTGAGACCCATCTTGGAGACCATCTGTCAAGAGGATTCTCCACACACACTCTGGAAGGGCAGCACCACCTCTCCTTCGCCCATGGAGCAGCACAAAGGCATCAGGGCAAAAGGTCAGGATTTGTTTTTTGGAAATGGCAGATGTGAATAATGAAGTATAAGATCCATAATATAAAAGTATAAACTTTTACTAAAAAACCAGGGGGGAGGTGGAAGGAAAAAAGTAAGATAAACTGAAATTTAAATTCCACTTTACACATTCAAATCAACTGCTTTAGGAACACCTGACCAGTAAGGATTTCCTACATTCCTAATAAATTAAAGTAATATTTCAGGGATGTTATTAGTTTTTAACAAGCCCCCTCACTCTCTTAGTTATGTCATCACTGCATTAGGATCAACATAACAGGGTTTTAACCAGAACTAGACTGTGGCGGCTGAAATAAGATATTCTAAAAATAGGATTTATAAAAATGTGACACATCAGCCCCTAGCAATAGCAACAATACCAGATAAAGCTATTGTATAATGCATGAACACAGGATTACTTCCATGAATCAACAGTTTTGCATTAAAGTATAAAATCATCATCACATATGGATAACTAAAAGTGAAGATTGGTTAGAAAAGAAGAAATTTTAGTTTACATGAGTATTTGTACCTCCAGTATAGAAAGAGATTATGAAGGTCAAAGAACAATCCTATTACTTAAGTTACATAACTCAAGGCAGGGTGCATGTCAATGTAAAAGAACATGGAAAGATGACTGCTGTTTTGTGTTTATTCACTGCTTCTAACTCAGATTGTTTATTTTACAGTACTTCTGTTCTAAATTGCTTTTGCAAAAGAAATTTTTTCACATGAAGTCTAATTTTTTCTACCGTAAGTCAAGAAGGACATTTTAAAAAACCAATTCTATGCGATGCTCTGCAGACAAAACAGGATCCTTCCCTTGCAGAGATCCCAGCATAGATTACCAATCTCAGACACCAAAGAGCGAGAAGCTGAGGAATCACTTCCCAGTCTGACCAAGCTACTGTCCTCAGAGCTGAGGTGACCTGACCTCCATGGGGCACCACCAAGTCCTCGGGCACCACGCGCATAAGGTGCTGCACCATACCGAGAGTCAGCAGAAGCAAGCAGCAGCTTTTCTTTACTTGTGAAAGTATTCAGGAAACTGTTCAAAAAAGAAAGACACTTCCCAATTTTCTGTTAACTACGGTAGTCTTTAGTCTCTCTAATAACCAAAAACTAAAATCTCAATGAAAAAAGGTTGCTATTTTGGGGGCAATGACTTGCTCTCTATCTTATGTTTTAAATAGCATATATTTTATAATGAACATTAACAATACTTTTATTACAGAAGCGTAAGCCTGCAGTACTACCCTTTAATATCAAGGCCAAACGATTTCAACAAAATTTTTGACCTAGGAACATCACTCGCTTGTCTATACAGTAGAACATGGCATATTTATTGAAATATACTTCAAAGGGAAACTTAACACTCTTCAGCCAAGCTTTCCAGATGAGGACCACCCAACATTAGTTTCCTATTTCCATAGCTGAGCGTTTGCAGAGAATATCAACTATACTAACACTTCCTCTAAAGGCACCTTTCCCTTTGAAAACCACGTATCGAGTTTCCTCTTCGACATTTCATTTTCTTTGAAGTTTTAGCCAATTAACTGGTCAATGCAAATGAATCAAGAAGTAAATAAAAGCACATTAAAAGATGGCATTTTTAGCAAGATTCCACAGGGTTTCTCTCAGTGTCAGAGCTCTCATGACTGTGACAGCAATAGGGAGATGCTCGCTACCTTCTGAAAGGTACGTCAGGAGCAGCCCAAATGCTGCTTCACTGCAGTGATAACTGAACATACTCTGCTGCTTGTCCTTCTTCCCAGTATCCAAGAAGATTACTCCTGACAAGGTACCTGAGACACGCTCTTCAGCCTGTGCAGTCAACGGAATCAGTGGTGCTATGACAATTTTCACTAGCTGAGAACAGTGTTCAAAACCTCTGAGTGCAAACCCTCAGGGTATGTGCTGCTTCCTTCCCCTGCCCTACGCTTCCCTGTGCATATCATCACTACAGAGCCACTGCTTAGTCCCAGACAGCTCTGTAAGGAACAAAAATGGTAACAGCAAGGAATGGGCACAGCCAAGAACTACAGGTGTAAAGGGCACATTTCATCCAGATAAGCCCAAAGATTATCCTGCACTGGTTGGTGGATGCTTATGAAAGGAACACAATGTGGACAGCATTAAACAATTAAACTTGTTATTACTGTGCTGTGACTGTGACTGATACACAAAGTATTTAAAGGACGAGTATGGAGCTGTGTGGCAGGGTGCTGAGATGGTTCAGCGCAGGCAGTGCTTTGAAAGTACTCAAGTCACAGCATCACATGATGATTCCACAATCTGTATTTTGTGCTAAGGCAAAGGGTCTGGCAATCTTTCACACAAGTTAAAGATACTCTTGCCAACAACAAAAATTAGGATCAACAGAATTCAAGCGGAAAATGATAGTTGTAATATTTAATGCTTTTTCCATATTTTAATGCTTAAAGAAGTGCTACTTTGCAGTATAGAGACAATATTAAAGATTTATTGTCATTTTGCACAAGTATGTAAAAATTACATGGATAATTAATTAATTAAACTAATAAGCAGTGGTGAAATCCCTAGCAAAAGGTTAGTGCAACAGGTTTTTAAACCTGTCAGTGCCTGTTAAACATAACACTTTTATGTGAGTCTTCAAATGAAGATGACGTTTGGAAGTTTTTCCTATAATATGCCTCCTGTAGAGCCAATTTTTGCTTCTGAAATACCCAAGCTGGGCATAATATGGATTAGAATTGAAAACTACTCACAAAAGCCTATGGAAATCCTTGAATTCTTGTTTCTTGCTAGCGCTAAGAGCCGAATCCCTACAGAAAAATAATAACTTACATCCAGTTTATAATGGCTTCAGTAAAAATACAATGAATCATATAATACTTCCCTTAGGTTTTGCTAAAATATTTTTCTGTGCGACTATTCACTCCAATATCTACTTACCTCTGTGGTGGTTTATTAATATTGGTACAGAAAATTGAAGTTCTATGTATTTTGATCGTATAATAATAACACAGGTGCTTCACAGACCAGTTGGGTACTCATTAATAATGTACTTTCCAGGTGGCTGCACTATTAACAAAGTAACACTTTTCCAAGGTTTTAGAATTATATTTGAAAACATCCCTGGAAAAAAAAAGCATTAACAAAGCACAACAGTGGCATAACAGCCCTTTGATTATGGGATCCTGAAGGAGATAATTACCCAGTTTTCAGATAACTTAAAAACTAAGTGTTTTAACTATTTGCAAACTGACATTTACCAACATATTTATTTATGCAGTGACATTATCTAAGACTGTATAAACAGTAACAATTAACTAGATTATTTTTACAAGCATTTTTTATGATTAGTTTAAAAATTATGAGAGCTTAAATATCAATTTCAGTGGGGTAAGATGAAGCTTGAGAACAGTGAGGTGATCACGCATTACAACGGCAAAACTTCTAGAATTAAAATTATTCCCATTATACATGCATACACACATACATAAACACACATTGTAGTATTATATAATAAATCTTGATGAACACTGTAACTGACTTTGCATTTTCCTATATTGGGAATAATTACATCCAACCCTTCTCATGGCTCACCAATTTACCAGTGGCTTGTACCATCACTGTATTGAGATACATAAGGATATTGTGTATAATAGTGTTCTTCATTGAACAGATACATGAAGAAGAAAGAAATTATCTTCACTACATCCATGGTAAAAGAGACATACATTCTCACTGGTATCACTGCAAAAGCTTTACTTCAAAGTACACAGAACCAGCAAAGGCAGCGCACCCAGAAGCACTGAAGGTCTGACTCCAATCTGCACCAGGAGGACTGGTCAACTAACTGAAGAGTTTAGACAATCATCCACAGTTGGACAAGCAAAACAAGTGTTTATCACCTTCACGTTTCAGCCCATTTAAATGTACTGAAAAATTAATGTCTGTTCTCTTCTGTAGAGAAGCACTTTCTGGAAAAAAAGAACTTCAAAAATTAAATAATGGTCTAAAATCTTCTGTCAAACAGGCAAAACTCCCTGCTGACTTCATCTGCTATTACTGCAGCTATTATTAAATTTACCCTTTTTACAGCCCCAGAAGTTAAAACATTCCAAACAATAGAAAAAACTTCTCCCAATGTTTGCTGACTGCAGGAAACAAGAACAGAACGAAGAACAAACCAATTACACGTAACAAACTTCATATAAATCACCTTGGATTTCCTGCGTCGAAAAGCTGGAAAAATGTAAGAAAAGAGACATATCTTTCCTTAACATGTCCCAGTTTCATGCTTCTAGAAAGAGCAAACTCCAAAGACAAAGGCCTGGGAGAAAGAACTTTCATATCAAGCTTCCCAAGACCCCACCAGACACTTACTTCAGGCACTGCCGATAAGCCTACAGCATGTGTGGTACATTTAGAAAAAACAGGATGGTTACAATTACTTAGCTCTGGACCAGCTGGAATTTCCAGTCGGTTTTCCCAAAGGAAAAGTACTCTTCTTTTAGCAAGGGATCATGCAAGTCTTGGAAACAAGCCAAGGTATGAATACCCACAAGGGGAAAAAAAGTACAATCTTAACCATCCACAGAGTGAGTATATTCCAGTACTGAAGACTGCTTTCTAACACTGAGCAAGTGCCCTCAAGTGACAGAGCAGCCAGAGATTTTAGAAGGTCCTCAGATACACTGTCACTGCTCATTACCTCTTCTCTTGATCAAGCTGTATTTCAGGCATTTGACTTTAACCCAAACTCAGTTCTCAGGGCACAGATATATTGGGATTTGAGTCCTAATGAAAAAGAGACGAATACTGGGTATTGTTGACACTGATAACCCTGCAGCCCCTACGTTCTTGTTATTCCCCTAGAGATACCACAAAGATACTATCCAACCCCACAGGGTGGGCCAGCAGCGACCAAATATCATTTGCCTTTACAAAAGGCATCGCAAAACTCTCTAAGATGTTCCTCAGTCAACTGAGTTAGAAATAACCCACCAGTAAGAGGCTGAAGGCAATAAGTAAGGAATGGAGGAAGAACAGCTATGGTCCTGGATTTTCTCTGTGCTTGAGCATTTTCACGACAGTAAGAATCACTATGACTCTGTGATCACAGGACAGAGACAATCTCCAGGAGATGTACCAGCACTTCTCAACCAAAAATCACCACTCCTTCATCAAGAAAAAGAGGCTATCTCCCTGGTGATTTTCCTTTGGTTAAGGTTTGTTCAACACCAGTATCATCACTCACTTAAGCCAGACATAATGATTGCTCTCTGCAGCTAACATGAAGCTGCGCACAAATGCCATCTGAAATGTTGCAAGATACTTCACTTCAGAGAAATTCATTACAAGGTGACAATGTCAACAAGATCCTTTAACACTGTGCTCAAGTCTGTGAGAGTGAATCCAGCCCAAATTTGAGCATTTTTTAAAAATTAAGAATCTTTGGAGAGAGGAAGAAATGTTTTCTAACTGACTGAAGGACTTTTAGAAAAATACTGCTCCAGAATACGTAAATAGAAAAGAAAGAAAACACCCCCAACCTAACACCCTGTATCTCCTCTTCTCCCGGAGTGCTTGGCAGTATATAAGTCCATTTCAAAAGCAATATGACCACTGAAACTGACCCAAAAATGCTCCACTGTGTTTACATGTAGTTCGTAAACAAAGACAATTTCCAAGAGCAATTCAAACAGATGCACATTAATACTCTATTATAGAGCTAAGCAGTTGAGAATAAGGTATGTGAAGACCTGCATCTTTGAACTGCAGTGCCCAAAGTACTCAGCTTAACACACTGAAACACTCTAATGAACTTACCACCTTTTGAATCTTTTCTCCTCAAAGGCAAAACAATACAGAAAGACTCTGGATAGAGACAGCAAGCAAACTAAGACAATGAAACACCTCTCCTAGCTTAATTACCTTGTCAAAGCCATATTTATCTGAAGCATAACCCTTTGATACTTGGAAGCATGACTACTGTCTTGTAGACAAGCTGGCATAGTTGGCACATGGACTGAAAGACCAAGTACAAGCAGCTCTCTTATTGCCTACACAAAGGGAAAAATTGCATTGGATTGTTAAGAGTGCCAGTATGGTACAATTTTCTGAAGGTGTTATTCTCTGGAATTTGACTGTGATTTCTTAAAAATAAGCTTGCAGCTCGTAGAACTGTGAAGACAACATTGAAAATGTGAACTAGTATAAGCCAGTACGTTCCCAAATGTACAAACAATACCAAATCACATCTCTCAGAGAAAATAACTGGCCAGTTCATCACAAAGAGTATTGATCTGGAAGATTAATACAAATTTTCAACATTTAATTAGCAAAGCATTATGATAATAGGATCATCAGAAAAAAATCTAGTCATGATTGGTATTTGGCAAATGAATAAGCTTGGACCCAGAATGGTGCCGTTCACTCTCATCTCTGCTTTAACTTGCAGTCTGCATGCAGAGCAGGTCTCAGGACCAAGAGCCAAAAGAGCTTAAGTCCAAGGCTTGACAGTTTCTCAGTCTGTCCAAAGCAAGGTGGAAGTTTACTATTTGTGGAGAATATTACTCATTATGCCTATCACTAAAATATAACGATTAAATACAAAGATCCTTACCAAAATGCTCACTGTGCAATGTTAAAACAAAGCAAAACCTGCATCTTCCTGAGTGATGGAAACAAATTAAAATTAACATTTCTGACATGGAACTCTGATTCCTTCGACACTGAAGTGTCTTGTTCTTGGAATGCAAATGAAATCATGACTGACCCCGCTCTCTCTTAAGCTCCTCGGCAGCAAAACTTTTACCTAGAGCCAGTTTGCTTTAGGTTCTTACTTCAGTGTGGCCACCTTTGATGGCAGCTTCATTGCCAGTTCTGTTCCCAATTTTCACATCCTCTACCCTCCCTTTTTAACTCCACGTGCCCACTTCCAGTTAGAGGTGTTATTCTTCCCTTCCCCCTACCCAAGAAAAATGCTAAGAGAAAAAGCAGCAGGCCCTCAGCTTTCTGAATTAATTTTGGGGTACTGCATTTCAATGCCTCCTAAGTAGAATGAATATGTATAGCACATTTTAATTTGCCTTCTTACTGGATAAATTTATCTCTTCCTGACTATCACATCTTCTTTCTCTGGAAAAAAAAATTATAAAGGAGCTCACCAATAGTACAGAAAGAAGAGCTTACTTTGAATACATGAGAGAGCTCTTCTGGTTCTCATCCGTCAACCATTTGCACAAATCCTTGAAATGGAACTTCTCAGGTGTGTAAAGTCAAGAGGGTGTGGGAGCGGCAGCACGACTGCAGCTTGTATGCGTTATACTCACATATCAAAAAGAACAGATCTCTTAGTGAGCAACTGCCAACAGACCAAAATTTCCTGCTAAAATCACTTACTCTTCATTTTCTTCAGAGCACCACTGAAATTTTTAGAATGCTATCAGAACAGAGCTTTAATTTGTTATCCTAATTATACACCATAGGATCAAGGTTTTGTATTCAGCAAACAAGTATCAACTTCACATGAGTGCTTACAAGTTGTGATCATATTTATACAGGAAAAAAAAAAAAGTCATACGAACAACCTTCCACTGAGGCTTTTTTCTAGTAGGTGACTATATTTTATATTTTGGCATATACAGAAGAGGATACAAATTGGTTCTTAAAGTGCATTCAAATGGGAAGTCGCTATCCATAATGCCGGGGTCTAGTCTAACAGTATTTTGTGCCTCGTTGAAGGAAGAAGTTAAAACGTTCTTTAAGGAACCACACGATACGTTCTATCAGCAATCCTGTCACAGATGGACGCTGTAGCATTCCTCGTTAGTACCGCCGCTCTTAAGAACGGTACGGAGTACACCTTGACTTTGTGCATGTTGGCTGGCACACATTGCCATTGCTCGCACAGCTAAAGGAATTTTGCAAGGCACATGGCAACATGCATCACTCCACATGCTAAAAATGCTCAGGCAAACTGTTACTGCACGTGTGCAGCAAACTAAATTCCAAATTAAATTCTCAGGTGTCGTTTGTCTCCCAATACAAATGCTGCCTTCTCTCCTTAACGTACAATAACTGTTCGTTACTATGTATTTTTCAAACATGAGCCTTTTCTGAGATACGGAAACATAAACCATCATTCGGATCTTTACACACTTCTGTTTTTCACCCCCTTTTTTTCGTCTCTTTTTTTTTTCTTTTTTTTTTTTTTAACAACCGTAACACTTCGCCCAACTAGCGTTCCTGAAATACCGAGCGGACAACCAGCGGTGCCGTGAAGGCGAGACCTCGCTTTGGCAAGTTTCGGACCAGGGCACACCACGGCCAAGTTACCAGACCCGAGCAAAGAAAGCTTTGCAGCGCGCACACGGACACGGCCCCCCCGGCAGCCGCTGCTGCGGGCAGTGCGCGCCGCGCTGCCGCTCTCCCGTGCGGCACAAGAGGTGGGTGCCCACCTCCTCCCTCCCCTGGGATTAATCACCGCTCCGAACGGCTCGGAGGGAGCGCACCGGGGCGGGCGGGG